>WNWK01006024.1:0-111539 GCA_009830355.1 Cherax destructor | reverse complement strand
CCCCACCCCCCCACCCCCCCCCACCCCCCCCCCCCCCCCAACCCCCCCCCCCACCCCCTCCCCCACCCCCACCCCCACCCCCCCCCCACCCCCCCCCCCCCCAACCCCCCCCCAACCCACCCCCCCCCCCCCACCCCACCCCCCCACCCCACCCCCCCCCCCCACCCCCCGCCCCACCCCCCAAACCCCCCAACCCCCCCCCAAACCCCCCTCCCCCACACCTCCCCCCCCAAAACCCCACCCCCCCCCCCAAAACACCCCCACCCCCCCCCACCCCCCCAAAAACCCCCCCCCACCCCAAAATTCCCCCCCCACCCCCCCCACCCCATTTAACCCACTCCTTAACCCCCCCACCCCACCCCCCACCCCAAAACCCCAACCAAAAAAACGCCCCCCCAAACACCCACTCGCACTTTTCCTTTAAAAACGTCCCCACCAAAAACCCACCCAAATAAACCACATTCCAAAAACTTTCCCCACACACTCCCCCAAAAAACCCCTCACATTTAAAAAACCCGGCCCAACCACCACCCAAAATAAACCCCTTTTTCCCTTTAAAAGAACATGGCCCCCTCCCCAAAAGGCTCTTTCTTTTTAAGAACATTGGTCCCCCAAAAAAAACCCCACAAACCTATTCCTTAAGAACTGTGGTCCCTCCCCAAAAAACGCTACTATTACTATAAAAGGGCCCCCCAACCCCACAAAAAACGCCTATTCATATGAACTGTTTTTAACCTCCCACAAAAAACGCTCTATTCTATAAAATCACCACCCAAACCCCCCAAAAACGCTCTATTCACTAAAAAACTGGGGTACACACTCCCCCCAAAAACGCTACTATTCTATGAACATCCCCCCAAACCCCCCCCAAAAAAAAGCTCTATTAAAAAAAAGAAAGTACACTCCCCAAATAAACTATATTCACTAAAAGAACTCTGGCTCACACCCTACAAAGCCTTTCCTTAAGAACAGTGCTCACCACCCACATAACGCTACTATTCACCTATAAGAACATCTGCACACACCCAAACTACCCACAATAAACGCACTATTCACTATAAGAACATTGGGGCCTACACACTCCCACAATAAACCTACACACTATAAGAACATCTGGCTACACCACTCCCCCCCAATAAACGCTACTATTCACTATAAGAACTGGGGCTACACCCCACCCACAAAAAACGCTACTATTCACTATGAACATCTGCCCACCCACCACCACAAACTACCTAATAAACCACTATTCACTATGAACTGTTCACCCCACTACCCCCCAATAAACGCTACTATTCACTATAAGAACATCTGGCTACACACCACAAACTCTGCTCTATTCCTCACTCTGTCACATCCTAATCTTCATCACTGCTGAAATTTCCTGCACCAGCTCTCGCTATTTCTCATTTTCTTGCTCTTCCTCGCTGTTTATAGCTGTTTCTTATTGTTTCTTAATGTTTCTTGCTGTTTATCACTCTTCTTATTGTTTCTTGCTGTTATCACTGTTCTTATTATTATTATTTTTTTGCTGTTCCTTATTGCTTTTTTTTTTGCTGTTCATCGCCGTTTCTTAATATTTCTGGCAGTTTATCGTTGTTCCATACTGTTTTGCCGTTTCTTGCTCAGTTTTACCGTTTATCGCTGTTTCTTGCTATTTCTTACTGTTTATTGTTGTCTTCTTGTTTACTAATTTTTGTTTACATTTTTTTGCTGTTTATCGCTGTTTCTTGTTCTTTATCTTTCTTTATTGCTATTTCTTATTGTTATCGATTTCTTACCGTTTCTTACTGTTTTTTGCTGTTTGTCACTGCTTTTATTACTGTTTCTTGTTGTTAATCGCTGTTTGTTCCGTTTCTCACACTTTATCGTTCTTTATTAGCCATTTGTTAAGGTTTATCACTATCTCTTGCTTTCATATACTTTCTCACTGTTTCTTACCGCTTCATGTTGCTCCATACTGTTTGTTGCTGTTTCATACTGTTTCTCACTGTTTCTTACTGTTTCTTGCTGTTCCATACTGTTTCTTACCGTTTTTTACTGTTTCATACTGTTTTTGCTGTTTCATACTGTTTGTTGCTGTTTCATACTGTTTCTAACTGCTTACCGTTCCATACTATTTATTGCTGTTTCATAATATTTCTCTGCTTCATACTGTTTCTTGCTGTTTCAAAATGTTTCTTATTGTTTCTTGCTGTTTCATACTGTATTCTTGCTGTTTCATACTGTTTCTTACCATTCCTCACTGTTTCTTACCGTTTCTTGCTGTCTTCAACTGTCACCATTCCCATTTCACTTTTCTGCGTCCACCACATCAACAAACTCCCACCACTCTTTCTGTCCACCATCAACAAACTCCCACCACTTTCTGTCACCATCAACTAAACTCCACCACTCTTTCTGTCCACTCATCAACCAAACTCCTACTCTTTCTGTCACCATCAACTAAACTCCACCACTCTTTCTGTCACATCAACCAAACTCCCACCACTCTTTCTGTCCACCATCAACCAAACTCCCACTTTTCTGTCCACCATCAACCAAACTCCCACCACTCTTTCTGTCCACCATCAACCAAACTCCCACCACTCTTTCTGTCCACCATCAACCAAACTCCCACCACTCTTTCTGTCCACCATCAACCAAACTTCCACCACTTTTCTGTCTCACATCAACAAACTCCACATCTCTTGTCACATCACAAACTTCCACCACTTTCTGTCCACATCAACCAAACTTCCACACTTTCACATACAAATTCCACCTTTCTGTCACCATCAACAACTTCCACCACTCTTTCTGTCCACCATCAACCAAACTTCCACCACTTTCTGTCCACCATCAACCAAACTCCACCATCTTTCTGTCCACCATCAATCAAACTTCCACCACTTTCTGTCCACCATCAACCAAACTTCCACCACTTTCTGTCCACCAAATCCCACCACTCTTTCTGCCCACCACCCAAAGCCCCCACACTCTTTCTGTCCTATCAACCAAACTCCCACCACTTTCTGTCACCATCAGCAAACTCCACCACTTTTCTGTCCACCCATCAATAAACTCCACCACTTTCTGTCACCATCAACCAGACTCCACCACTTTTCTGTCCACCATCAACCAAACTCCACCACTTTTCTGTCCACCATCACCAAACTCCCACCACTTTCTGTCACCATCAACCAAACTCCACCACTTTCTGTCACCATCAAAACTCCACACTTTTCTGTCCACCATCAACCAAACTTCCACCACTCTTTCTGTCCACCATCAACCAAACTCCCGCCACTCTGTCCACCATCAACCAAACTCACACCACTCTTTCTGTCCACCATCAACCAAACTCACACCACTCTTTCTGTCCACCATCAACCAAACTCCCACCACTCTTTCTGTCCACCATCAATAAGCTCCGCCACTTTCAGTCCACCATAAAGCAAACTCCACCACTTTTCTGTCCACCAATAAACTCACACCCTCTTTCTGTCCACCATCAACCAAACTCCACCACTCTTCTGTCCACCATCAACCAAACTCCACTTGTCCACCATCAACCAACTCCACCACTTTTCTGTCACCATCAACCAAACTCCACCACTTTTCTGTCCACTCAATCAAACTCCACCACTCTTCTGTCCACCATCAACCAAACTCCACCACTTTCTGTCCACCATCAACCAGAGCTCCTACTTTCTGTCACCATCAGCAAACTCCACCACTTTCTGTCCCACCATCACAAACTCCACCACTTTCTGTCCACCATCAACCAAACTCCCACCACTTTCTGTCCACCATCAACCAAACTTCCACCACTTTCTGTCCACCATCAACCAAACTTCCACCACTCTTTCTGTCCACCATCAACCAAACTCCCACCACTTTCTGTCCACCATCAACCAAACTCCCACCACTTTCTGTCCACCATCAACCAAACTTCCACCACTTTCTGTCCAACATCAACCAAACTCCCTGACTTTTCTGTCACCCAAATCAACCAAACTCCCACCACTTTCTGTCCACCATCAACCAAACTTCCACCACTTTCTGTCCACCATCAACCAAACTCCCACCACTTTCTGTCCACCATCAACCAAACTCCCACCACTTTCTGTCCACCATCAACCAAATTCCACCACTTTCTGTCCACCATCAACCAAACTTCCCACCACTTTCTGTCCACCATCAACAAACTCCCCCCACTTTCTGTCCTTAAACCAAACTCCCCCCACTTTCGTCACCATCAACCAAATTTCACCACTTTCTGTCACCATCAAACTTCCACCACTTTCTGTCCACCATCAACAAACTCCACCACTTTCTGTCCCCATCAACCAAACTCCCACCACTTTCTGTCCCCCATAAACCCAAAACTTCCAACTTTCTGTCCCCCATCACAAACTCCCATCATTTTTGTAAATCACAAATTCCCCCACTTTTGTCCCCCATCAAAAATCCCAACTTTTCCCCCCCCCATAACCCAAACTCCCAACTTTGTCCCCACCACACACCCTCTCCTCCCCCACCACACACCATCTCCACCACTCACACCCTCTCCACCACCACTCACACCCTCTCCTCCACCACTCACACCCTCTCCCCACCACTCACACCCTCTCCCCCACCACTCACACCCTCTCCCCACCACCACACACCCTCTCCTCCCCACCACACACCATCTCCACCACTCACACCCTCTCCCCACCACCATACACCCTCTCCTCCACCACTCACACCCTCTCCCCACCACCATACACCCTCTCCTCCACCACTCACACCCTCTCCCCACCACCACACACCCTCTCCTCCACCACTCACACCCTCTCCCCACACAGGTTATACAAGACATAACAAGAGCAGACAAGGTAGAGAAGATAACTTAAGGAAGAGCTGCAGACATCGTGTTTGTGGATGTATGCGTGTGTGTGTGTGTGTGTGTGTGTGTGTGTGTGCTGTGTGTGTATGTGTGTGTGTGTGTGTGTGTGTGTGTGTGTGTGTGCGTGTATGTGTGTATGTGTGTGTGTGTGTGTGTGTGTGTGTGTTTCCTCAGCCACACGCGGTGGTGGTAAACTTTCTTAGTATGGAGAATGTGAAGACGTTGAGCAGTTGTCTGAGACGTTTGGTTGTATTCCAGACACTTCCAGGTTTTATTTCAGCTGAGGTACTCTTTCAGGTTTTATTCCAGACACTCACCGACGCTCTACTTCATCGTGTGTTCAATGTTTTACTGCAGACACTTGCAGGTTGTGTTGCATGTTTTATTACTGACACTTGCAAGCTCTGTTGCATGTTTTATTAATGACACTTGCAGACTGTGTTGCATGTTTTATTAATGACACTTGCAGACTGTGTTGCATGTTTTATTACTGACACTTGCAAGCTGTGTTGCATGTTTTATTAATGACACTTGCAGACTGTGTTGCATGTTTTATTACTGACACTTGCAAGCTGTGTTGCATGTTTTATTAATGACACTTGCAGACTGTGTTGCATGTTTTATTACTGACACTTGCAAGCTGTGTTGCATGTTGTATTAATGACACTTGCAGACTGTGTTGCATGTTTTATTACTGACACTTGCAGGCTTTATTGTTTTATTACTGACACTTGCAGGCTGTGTTGCATGTTTTATTACTGACACTTGCAAGCTGTGTTGCATGTTTTATTACTGACACTTGCAAGCTGTGTTGCATGTTTTATTACTGACACTTGCAAGCTGTGTTGCATGTTTTATTACTGACACTTGCAAGCTGTGTTGCATGTTTTATTACTGACACTTGCAAGCTGTGTTGCATGTTTTATTACTGACACTTGCAAGCTGTGTTTCATGTTTTATTACTGACACTTGCAAGCTGTGTTGCATGTTTTATTACTGACACTTGCAAGCTGTGTTGCATGTTTTATTACTGACACTTGCAAGCTGTGTTGCATGTTTTATTACTGACACTTGCAGACTGTGTTGCATGTTTTATTACTGACACTTGCAGGCTTTATTCTGTTTTATTACTGACACTTGCAGGCTTTATTCTGTTTTATTACTGACACTTGCAGGCTGTGTAGCATGTTTTATTACTGACACTTCCAGACTGTGTTGCATGTTTTATTACTGACACTTGTAAGCTGTGTTGCATGCTTTATTACTGACACTTGCAGGCTTTATTCTGTGTTTTATTACTGACACTTGCAGGCTTTATTCTGTGTTTTATTACTGACACTTGCAGGCTTTATTCTGTGTTTTATTACTGACACTTGCAGGCTTTATTCTGTGTTTTATTACTGACACTTGCAGACTGTGGTGCATGTTTTATTACTGACACTTGCAGACTTTATTCTGTGTTTTATTACTGACACTTGCAGACTTTATTCTGTGTTTTATTACTGACACTTGCAGACTGTGGTGCATGTTTTATTACTGACACTTGCAGCTTTATTCTGTTTTATTACTGACACTTGCAGACTGTGGTGCATGTTTTATTACTGACACTTGCAGGCTTTATTCTGTGTTTTATTACTGACACTTGCGGCTGTGTTCCATGCCATATCCCTAGCTATGTTGCATGCTGTGTTGCAGGCTATATCCCAAGCTATGTTGCATGTTGTGTTGTACTTTATATCCCTAGCTATGTTGCAAACTGTTGCAAGCTATATTCCTAGCTATGTTGCATGCTGTGTTCCAGGCTATATCCTAGCTATGTTGCATGCTTTGTTTGAGGCTATATCCTAGCTATGTTACATGCTGTGTTGCAGGCTATATCTCTAGCTATGTTGCAAGCTATATTCCTACCTATGTTGCAGGCTATACTTCTAGCTATGTTGCATGCTGTGTTGCAGGCTATATCCCTAAGTATATTGCATGTTGTGTTCCAGACTATATCCCTAGCTATGTTGCAGGCTATATCCCTAGCTATGTTGCATGCTGTGTTGCACTCTATATCCCTAGCTATGTTGCAAACTGTGTTGTAAGATATATTTCTAGGTATGTTGCATGCTGTGTTCCAGGCTATATCCCTAGCTATGTTGCATGCTATATCCCTAGCTATGTTACATGCTGTGTTGCAGGCTATATCCCTAGCTATGTTGCAAGCTATATTCCTAGCTATGTTGCAGGCTTTTTTACAAGCTATTTTCCTAGCTATGTTGCAGGCTATATCCCTAGCTATGTTGCAGGCTGTGATGCAAGCTATATTCTTAGCTATGTTGCAAACTATATTCCTAGCTATGTTGCAGGCTGTGTTGCAGGCTATATGCCTAGCTTCCAGGATGTACCAGGCACTCACAGTAAGTACTGCATGCAGGCCCAGGCTCGGGGTGGAAAAATTTGGCACGCCCCATGTACTTTACCTTCCGTGTCACAGAGTTTCAGGGCACATCCATTGTCTTATAGGGGAGGCCTATGTAATGTATACAATCTTCCTCACCAAATGCTTTGTTCATACGAGTAAAATACTGAAGAAAAACGCTGTCTTACAAGTTACTCTCAACTCTGACCTCGTTTCCCTCTTAACAGCTCTTTACTTCACACCTCTCTCTCCTTTCCTATAACTTCATCCTTCTCTATAGTCCCCGTCATTCCCCATGACTTTCTCCTTCTCCATAGCTTCCTCCATCCTTATGGTCCCTTCATTCCTCATCGCTCCCCAAGAAGCTTGTCTCGCAGTTGATGAAGTAGAAGATTGATGAATGTGGCAGATGTGCAACACTTGGGTATCTTTATTGCCGAAAAGCTTCGCCTGCGCAGCAGACTCTTCAGTCGAATCTAGACTAAGGCACTGTACCTCTTCTATCAAGGCTAAGAGACTGAACATTTGACTAGTTTATGGTCCAAGTGGCACCGAAACGTCGTCATAGTTCCATTTTTCTGTGTGCGGGTTATTTGGGTATTGTTCCTTTTTATTCTATAACGAAATGTGGATATTAAGGTACAACTTAGTTAGATGCGCCAGGAAGAACAGGCAACATGGAAGGGGAGAGGATGAGGGGAAGGTGTTCCGTGTATGAGGGGAAGGTGTTCCGTGTATGAGGGGAAGGTGTTCCGTGGATGAGGGGAAGGTGTTCCGTGGATGAGGGAAGGTGTTCCGTGGATGAGGGAAGGTGTTCGGTGTACGTCAAAGACTTACTCATCTACTCACAGTTACTTAACACCACAAGTGATGTAGTTGAAGTTTTGGCACTGAAGATTGAGAAGCAAAAGCCTAGTCGCTGAGGTTGTATATAAGCCGCCAGACACAACATCACAACAATTGAAGGAACAAATATTAAAAACTGATAACAGTCTGGGGAATCTTCACACCTCAGCCACAAACATCTTGTTGCTTGGTGATTTTAATTTAAGACGTTTGAAATGTAAGAACGTAGAGAATAATGTTACTGCAGAGATAATCCCAGGAGGCAGCTCAGATGAGAATTCTCACGCAAATGAGCAGTTGAATCTCTGTAATAAATATACTTTAAGCCAGCAAATAGTGGAGCCATCAAGACTGGAAAATACTCTTGATCTTATGTTCACAAATAAAAACGACCTGGTACGAAACATAACAGTATTAAAGACAATTAATTCAGATGACAATCTAACAGAAGTTTCAAACTTGTATGCACAGGAGCCCTGACCAGCAAAATGTAAACAGATATGAGGATGCCTTCACTGAATTTAACTGTAACAACAATAACAGCATCTACTCGGATCAAATAAATCATCGCTTTAATGAAACATGCCGGGAAGATATCTTAAATAACAAGGATCCGAACCAGTGTTTAGAAAGGATCAATTCTGTGGCAGTTGAAGTATGCTCAACGACCATTACCTCAAGAAAATTAAGAGAAGATGTAAACTACAAAGAGATAAATGCTCCTTCTAAAGGCAAGACGAAGAATCCCAGAGCTTCTCAAGAGGTTTAGACCATCTGAAATACGGAAAGAACAGTGACTAGGGAAATACAAAATACTGAACTTAAGTTAAATAAATCTCCTCGTGTCTCAGGAGAGACAAGAGGAGTTCAAAGCCATAAATTAAAATGAAAAAATCCCACATACTTGTTTTCATGTGCGAAAAACAAGGCAAAAACCTCCTCCAGCCTCGGGCTCTTGCTTAAACAAGAGGGAACTTACACTGATAACAACAAAGAAATGAGTGAGATACTGTAAGTCTCATTACGACTCTGCGTTTACAGAGTCGTTAATCAGACTAAAGACAGACAATCCGAATGATTTTCTATGAACGAGATCCAAAGTCTTCTGTACATATTCGAAATTTCTGACATAACTAACACCACTGGACTTTGAAAACACCACCGACAACATGCCCACGCACTCTGCCCCCCCCCCCTCAGACCCAGATTCATGGAACACCGCGTTCATCTATAACTGCAGGCAAACCCTATCACATGCCTTATGTATGTCATAGAGGGGGAGCCTCGACACGGGGGTCATCCCACAGTTAATAAAAACAACAGATATTTTGCTGCATTCCAAAAACGTGGCAGTAAAACAATAATAAAGAATTATAGATGGTTTTCTTAAATCATTTATTCAAAACATACAAATAACCCGCACATAGGAGACAGGAGTTTACGACGACGTTTCGATCCAACTTGGACCATTTACCAAGTCACAAAGTCACGGTGTGACTTGGTAAATGGTCCAAGTCGGACCGAAACGTCGTTGTAAGCTGCTCCCTCCTATGTGCGGGTTATTTATTGTTCCAGTCACGGTATTGTGCATTATTGTTCTCCATTTATTCAAAGTGTCAGACACAGCAACATCTTGGGATGTTGATGCTGGGAATTCTTCAAGTGTTGCGTGACCCGCGGACATGACCTACTTCCACTGGTGACTCCGCATACTATTGATCCAATGCATCTGTCATCGGTATATAAGCTCCATCTCCCCGAATATGCCGCACTTTTGTCAAGATTGGTAGACTGAACACATCGATTCCAGCCGAGGGACTGATTACCTCAGACTCCTCCCCTTCCACCGTCTCTCTGCACTGGACTGAAGACGCCACTGGCTGCACAAGTGTCTTATTTATAATGATAATTTATGAATTTCTACACAACATAACATCACTTCTGTTATTTTATTATGTAGGACTACTCTGAAGGAAGGTCTCTCTCTCTCTCTCTCACTCTCTCTTACACACAAATTAAGGCCTCAGCGCTGTAGGACAGTTGTGGCAGACTCCAACACTGTCTGTTTTAAAACCCACCAACACTTGCACAACTGTGCAGTTGTTGGTGGGTTTAATAGCCACACAACACTTGCATGCCGCTTGCGACTTGAATGGGCAATTCTCACGGCTGTTTTCTCGCTTTTGGAGACTAATTGAGGAGCTGTGGCCTGGAGAGACACCCTCGCCTCTAACAGTAGTCTCTCCTCTCTCTCTCTCTCTCTCTCTCTCTCTCTCTCTCTCTCTCTCTCTCTCAGGTGGCAATCATTAGATGGAGGATAGTCTAAACCACTGCTTCCTATGAATAACCCACACGGGTTTAGCTCTTCGTTCCACTCTCTCACTACTACTGCTACTTCTACTAATCTACTACTATATCTTAACTACTCTCTACCTTCTACTAATCTACTTTCTATATAATATATAACCTCCAGGCTCCGGCCTGAAACTACCTCGCTGTGTGAGAATGCTCCTGTTGTCCTACACACGGGTATAAGTAAAACCACTCTATCTTGCATTTCCTTCTGCAGTACATAGAGGTAATAGCACTCCAGGGTCTCTCTGTGTTCTCTTGGGAAACAGTCTCTCTGCTGTCTAAACTGCTCTGTTTCCGTACACTAACAGCCCATATTAAAGCATCTACTGTCCTGTGCTGCACCTTCTCTGCATGGTAATTCAGCACCTCAGTCCTCGTGTTTCTCTTGAAGTCCCTCTGCTGTCTACCTGGAATCTAGTTTTACACTAACAGCCCATTTTAAGGCAGGATTAACTGTAAACCTGGAGAGTGTGCAGAGAACCTTCACTGCTCATGTAAATTCAGTCAAGCACTTCAGCCATCGTGTACGCCTAAAGTCCCTTGAACTGTACTCCCTGGAACCTAGGCGATAAACATTATAATATACATATGAAAAATTCTGGAGGGAGAGGTCCCAAATTCGCATACCGAAATTACTCCTTACGAGAGGAAGAGGCTCAGTAGACTGTAAAACACCCTCAATGGAAAGCAGGGATGAAATGAGTACATTAAGACATAACTCAGTAAGTGTAAAGGGACCAAGACTTTTCAACACCCTCTGTTCATACATAAAGGGGACCTACCAATAGACCCATGGCTGTTTTCAAGAGTGCACTGAATAGATTACTCAAGTTAGTTCCTAATCCATACACAAATAACCCGCACATAGGAGGAAGGAGCTTACGACGGTCCAAGTCGGACCGAAACGTTGTCATAAGCTCCTCTCTCCTATGTGCAGGTTATTTGTGTATTGTTCCAGTCACGGTATTGTGCCTTTTTGTTCTTTTTAGTTCCTGATCAGCCGCACTGTGGTGCTACGTTGGATTACGTTTTGCTAGCATCAGCAGTCTAGTTGATCAGACATTCAACCAGGAGGCCTGGTCAGGAACCAGATCGCGGGGACTGTGACCCCAAAAACTGCCAAGTAACCTTCAAGTAACACTCATGAAGTCTCACGTGCTCCTTCATGACACAGTAAGTAACACTCTTAAGAACATACTAAGTAAGGAACACTGGCAGATTATAACTTTTCCTGCACTCCTCCAACAGGAAACAGAAAGCAAAAGCTGGAACTAAGACTTCCCAACAAGAGATGGAACTGATTCGTCGTTAAAAAAAATCTAAACAACAATAGCAAAGAAAGTAGCTCTGGTAAGTACTGTACTTCTAAGAGAAAGTCTGGTAAGCACTGTACTTCTAAGAGTAGCTCTGGTAAGTACTGTGCTTCTAACAGTAGCTCTGGTAAGTACTGTACTTCTAAGAGAAAGTCTGGTAAGCACTGTACTTCTAAGAGTAGCTCTGGTAAGTACTGTACTTCTTAAAGTAGCTCTGGTAAGTACTGTACTTCTAAAAGTAGCTCAGGTAAGTACTGTCTGGTAAGTACTGTGCTTCTAAAAGTAGCTCAGGTAAGTACTGTACTTCTAAGAGTAAGTCTGGTAAGTACTGTGCCTCTAAGAGTGATGGCTAGAAAGAGAAAATGTGCTAAAGAATATGTGACGAAAAGGAAGAACGGCAATAGAGTATGATTTTGGCTTAGAGAATGGAAAAGGAAATGAGAAAATGGAGAATGCTGAATGATTGAGGGAAATGATAAAGGTGACAGAGAACACAGGGAATAGAGAAGAATATAAAAACACAGATTTTTGCAGACTGGACGAGCGGCGAGACGAGATATAACATGAGAACCAGTGAAATCTTTCAAGACAATTTTGTGAAGACATGGAGAGAGAAGAAGAGCTCTGATACGTGAAGACATGCAGGGTGAGGAGAGAGAAGAAGAGCTCTGATAAGTGAAGACATGCAAGGTGAGGAGAGAGAAGAAGAGCTCTGATAAGTGAAGACATGCAGGGTGAGGAGAGAGAAGAAGAGCTCTGATAAGTGAAGACATGCAGGGTGAGGAGAGAGAAGAAGAGCTCTGATAAGTGAAGACATGCAGGGTGAGGAGAGAGAAGAAGAGCTCTGATAAGTGAAGACATGCAGGGTGAGGAGAGAGAAGAAGATCTCTGATAAGTGAAGACATGCAGGGTGAGGAGAGAGAAGAAGAGCTCTGACCTGTACTAATTCCTTAAGTGGAAGTGACCTGACCAGGTGGTCGGCTGGACAATTATATGAGTGGGTGCGGTTGGGTGTGAATTGGTCTGACTAGGTTGTGCTACTAGGTCAGATGCAGTGCTCCTTCCTTAAGTGAATGTAACCTGACCTGGCTGGGTCGGGGCATTGGCTTAAGCCGTTGGAGATTTGGACCTGCCTCGCATGGGCCAGTAGGCCTGCTGCAGTGTTCCTTCTTTCTTATGTTCTTATGTTCTTATAAGTGAAGACATGCAGGGTGAGGAGAGAGAAGAAGAGCTCTGATAAGTGAAGACATGCAGGGTGAGGAGAGAGAAGAAGAGCTCTGATAAGTGAAGACATGCAGGGTGAGGAGAGAGAAGAAGAGCTCTGATAAGTGAAAACATGCAGGGTGAGGAGAGAGAAAGAAGAAGAGCTCTGATAAGTGAGGATATGCAGGGTGAGGAGAGAGGAAGAGCTCTGATAAGTGAGGACATGGACAGAGAGGAGAAAGGACATGGGAAAGATAGATAGCAGAGAACTTTAAAAGCCCACACCGAGACTATCTGTTGAGAAATCTTTATTTCTATCTAGATTAAGGTCTAACATCTATTATTTAAATGTTTATGTGAAGGGAAAGTGAAAGGAAAGGCTCTCTCCCCACCCTCCGGCCACTGCCAGTATGAAACATACTACAACATATTGAAAAAGAACGCATATAATTTAAAAAATAAGTAGAGTTGAATGTAAGGAACGAGGCAGAAAGTATCTTTCAGCAATATTCCTATGGCAACAAATGTTAATCCAGTGGTCGACACACAGCTGCGTGTACCGGTGGTACTTCTACACTACACACCAGCTTATCTCAGTATGCACGACACGACCACAAACTCTATCCGTATGAGCTGCCACGACCACAAACTCTTATCTCGAGTATGACTGCCACGACCACAAACTCTACTCCGTATGACTGCCACGACCACAAACTCTACCTCGTATGACTGCCACGACCACAAACTCTACCTCCGTAGGACTGCCACGACCACAAACTCTTATCTCAGGTATGACTGCAGCGACACAAACTGACTATCCGATGACTTGACGACCACAAACTTCTAGTGCTCAGTATGACTGCCACGACCACAAACTCTATCTCAGTACGACTGCCACGACCACAAACTCTATCTCAGTACGACTGCCACGACCACAAACTCTACCTCAGTACGACTGCCACGACCACAAACTCTATCTCAGTATGACTGCCACGACCACAAACTCTACCTCCGTATGACTGCCACGACCACAAACTCTACCTCCGTATGACTGCCACGACCACAAACTCTACCTCCGTATGACTGCCACGACCACAAACTCTATCTCAGTACGACTGCCACGACCACAAACTCTATCTCAGTACGACTGCCACGACCACAAACTCTACCTAGTAGACTCCACGACCACAAACTCTACTCAGTATGACTGCCACGACCACAAACTCTACCTCCGTATGACTGCCACGACCACAAACTCTACCTCCGTATGACTGCCACGACCACAAACTTTATCTCAGTATGACTGCCACGACCACAAACTCTATCTCAGTACGACTGCCACGACCACAAACTCTTATCTCAGTATGACTGCCACGACCACAAACTGTACCTCCGTATGACTGCCACGACCACAAACTCTACCTCCGCATGACTGCCACGACCACAAACTCTACCTCAGTATGACTGCCACGACCACAAACTCTACCTCAGTATGACTGCCACGACCACAAACTCTACCTCAGTATGACTGCCACGACCACAAACTCTACCTCTGCTTCTACTAGTATTACATCCTGGGTGGCTCATTGTAAACGGGTTCGTCCTGATGTTGTTACTGAACTAATATCAGGAAGCTGCTGACCACACCTCGCCCCCATATAATATCAAGCTGAATTTTATGCCCGTGAAGTGTTTGTCCAGCTGGTTCCTAAATGACTGTAGTGTCTTCCCGTTGACAGCCTCAGCGGGTAGTTTATTCTACTGTGCTATAATTAAACCCGTTCGCGCAGCATCTCTTGCCTCGAAGTTTCATTCCTTTATTTTGTTTACTTTGTACTTCAAACACTTCTTTGTGTTTGAGTATATTCGAACTATTTAACATTTTTAAGGTTTGAGTGAGATCTTCTTGTGGCTTCCATTTCCTACGTGAGAAAATGTTAGTGTTCCGAGTGTTTCTTCATATGGTTTGTTTCTTGTGTTACGAGGTTAGTCGCCCATCTCTGTACCCTCTCAGATCCATATTAGTTTTGTATGTAATTTAGAGACCAAACCTCTAACAAATGCATTACAGTCAACATGAAACCTACAATCCTCTTGACTTTGTTGTCTGAGATAGATCTCATTTGGTATTTTCGAGACCTTTGCTTATAACTACTCCAATTTTTTTTACTAATTATTTTGTACTTATGTTTGAGATTATGTCCAAAATGCATTACTTTACACTTGTCACAAGTGATACTCATCTTCCACTTCTCCGACTACAACTCTCGCTTGTCCAGATCACCCTCAATACTCAAGCTACTTTGGATGCTGCATTTTGTCTCCTTTTGTGTCATCCCTAATTTTTATACTTTATATGTTAACTCTATCTCGTGTTCATTTATGTACATTATCAAAAGAATTAGACCAATAATCGATGCCTGAAGAAAACCGCTCTCAACTTCCAGCCTCTGAGACACTCCTTCCTTCAGTACCACTCGCTGCTTCCTAAGGGAGAGTCACTCACTAACTTAGGCATGAAGTCTGCGTTCTATACCATGCGTATTATTGGTACAAAGCTTTAATACCGACAAGTTGATAAGCCATGTGAAATATGTGGGTATCTGTGAAATAAAACACTTGTGTACAGTTTAGGATATTTAGTAGAGGAAACGTTTCGCCACGAGTGACTTCTTCAGGTCCAATACAGAGATGAAAAAGAGTGTCCAACACAAAGACGTTGGACGCCTCATGAAGTTCAATGAGGCTAAATTAGTCGTTAAGATATAAGATTTACGACGGTGAAAGGTTAAGGAATTGATTACCTCAAACTCCTCCTGTTCTTCACTCAGTACTTAGCTCAGTGAAGACGTGTGTAGTGTACTCCCTGTGGACTGAACCAAGATTCCCTCCACTGAGCAACTTTACCAGCAGCTTAAGGAGGAATTGAGGGTAGCGAAGCTAGAGATACGGCGATTGACAGAGGAAAACAAGAAGATTCGTAATAGTCCTCCTGTTGTGAGTCCTCAGGTCAAGAAGGGAACCTGGGCAGTGACCGGACAGCATGGGACGAAGTTGAAGATCAAGAAGATGAATGGAGAGGTAGTAACGACGAAGAAGAAAGAGACTGCTGTGGAAACTTCGAACTCCTTTTCTGTGCTACCAGACGATTGTGAGTCGACTACTGGGAATGTCACGACGAACGACACCAAGGAAGGTAAAAACATTATTGTTGTTGGGGGATAGCCAAATTAGGTATATGGATAGGGCCTTCTGCTTGAAAGATAGGAGTAGGAGACAGAGGGTTTGCTTTCCTGGGGCTGGGATGGAAGACATTGTTAGCCGGCTTGACAACATCATGAACGGTAATGGGATAAATCCTATTACCTGCCTCAGTGCTGGAGGCAATGATGTAGCCAAGCGTAGAAAATTTAGTTAGAAGGTATAAGGCAGCAATAGACATCATTAGGAAGAATGGAGGGAGCCCTGTTATATGTGGCATTTTGCCAAGAAGGGGTGTTGGAAATGAATGGCTGTCCAGAGCAATTGGTATAAATTGCTGGCTGGACAAACACTGTAAGGATAATGCAGTCCCATTCAATGACAACTGGGACCACTTCTATGGCCGAAATGACATGTATGCCAGGGATGGGGTTCACTTATCCAGGGCAGGTGTAGCATTTCTCGCTATCTAAGTTGAGGATGTTGTTGGGGCTTTAAACTAGGATTAGTTAGAGGTATGGGTTTAGGAATGGTAAATAATGAGGGTCAAAATATTGATTCAGGCTTTGATATCATAAATCTTAACAATAACAGTAATCGAGTAACACAGGGTAATGATAGTAACATAAATTGTGTAAAACAAAAGCTGAATATGAAAAAGGTTCACAAGAAGATACATATCAATGTATTTTACACTAACTGTCGAAGCGCCAGAAATAAAATTAACGAATTACGTTTGGTAGCAAGTGCTGGGAACTTTGATGTCATTGCAATAACTGAAACATGGTATAATATAAAGAGTCGGGATATGATTGCTGAGTGTCATATTCAGGGGTTTAAGTTGTTTCATGTAGATAGATATAATGGGAAAGGGGGTGGAGTTGCATTATATGTACGAGAAAATATAAATTGCTGCATAAAAACAGGCATAAAAATAGATGGATCATTAACAGAATCTGTTTGGGTAGAGTTTCTAGAAGGTCAAGAAAAACTGATTCTAGGTGTAATATACCGACCCCCAGGCTTGGATCACGATAGAGGGAGACTTCTTTGGGACGAAATTGTTAAAGCTTCTAGACACAATAACGTAGTGATAGTAGGGGATTTTAACTTTAGTCAAATTGACTGGACTTCTTTGACAGGTAATCTGGAGTCCAGTGACTTTATGGAAGTAGTTCAGGAGTGTTTTCTGAAGAAGTGTGTGACGGAGCCTACCAGAGGTAATAATTTGCTCGACCTAGTCTTGTCAAATAAAGAAACCCTTGTAAATAATCTGGAGATCACTGAAGAGCTTGGCGCAAGTGATCACAAATCCATTACTTTTAATATTACCTGGGAGTACGAGAATAGAGATAATACGGTAAAAGTTCCTGATTTTCGTTCTGCCGATTATATTGGACTTAGAGAACACCTGTCTAATCTCGACTGGGGTAATCTAGCTAACGATTACGATGGGATCTGCGTTTATGATTTTTTCTTAATAATGTACAACGTGCACAAGAGTATATTTATTCCCCAGAGAGAATTTAGGTCAAATAATAACGATCCCAAATGGATTAACAGGAGGCTAAAACATCTATTAGGGAAGAAAAGAGGAATTTATAGGCGCATCATAAGAGATGTTAACCTTATTGACCAATATGTTCAGTTTAAAAGAGAAGTAAAAAAGGGGATTAGAAAGGCTAAACGTGACTATGAGATTAAGGTTGCTAATGAATCAAAGACTAATCCAAAAGGGTTCTTTCAAGTGTATAGGACGAAGGTGAGGGAAAAGGTAGGACCTCTGAAAATTGGGAATGGACAGCTGACGGATAGCGAACTGGAAATGTGTTCTCTGTTTAATGACTATTTTTTGTCAGTCTTTACACAAGAAGACGTAAATGAGATTCCAGAAATTTACAATTATTCAGTTCCTGAAGAATTCAAATTAACTAATATTACTGTCACGAGGGACATGGTTATCAAACAGATAGATAAACTGAAACAAAATAAGTCCCCGGGACTCGACGAGTTGTTTTCCAGGGTACTTAAAGAATGCAAGATGGAACTTAGTCAGCCATTAACGAATGTGTTTAATACGTCCATCCTAACTGGTGTTGTGCCAGAGATGTGGAAGATAGCTAATGTAGTTCCTATATTCAAATCAGGGGATAAGTCCATTCCATCAAATTACCGTCCAATAAGCCTGACGTCTATAGTAGGCAAATTATTAGAATCATTTATAGCTGATATTATTAGAAGTCACCTTGAAGAACATAATTTGATTAATGAATCTCAGCATGGGTTCACGAGAGGTCGTTCCTGCCTGACAAATTTACTGACGTTCTTCAATAAAACATTTGAGGCAGTAGACAGTGATAAAGAATATGATATAGTTTACTTGGATTTCAGTAAGGCCTTCGATAGAGTACCTCACAAGAGACTCTTAAGAAAGGTGGCAGCTCATGGTATAGGAGGTAAAGTTCTAGCATGGATAGAGGCATGGCTTACCAATAGAAAGCAGAGAGTTTCCATTAATGGGGTCAAATCTGAATGGGGATTAGTCACTAGTGACGTTCCACAAGGATCAGTTTTAGGACCATTGTTGTTCATAATTTACATAAATGACCTTGATGAAGGAATTACAAGTGACATGAGTAAATTTGCTGATGATACAAAAAAAAGGCCGTATGATTCATTCTGAGGAGGATTCCAGTGAACTCCAGGAGGATTTGGACAAATTAATGTCTTGGTCTGAAAAGTGGCAGATGAAGTTCAATGTGGACAAATGTAAAGTACTAGTCCTTGGTAATGAAAATATCCCTCGAATTTATAAACTAGGTGAAGTAGAGCTTGATCATACAGAATGTGAAAAAGACTTGGGAGTCATGGTAAGCAGAAATCTAAAGCCAATACAACAGTGCCTAAGTGTGCGCAATAAGGCTAACAGATTACTAGGATTTATTTCAAGAAGTATAAGCAACAGAGGTCCAAAAGTTATTTTACAGCTCTATACATCACTAGTGAGACCTCATTTGGATTATGCAGCTCAGTTTTGGTCTCCTTACTACAGATGATTGAATATAGATTCATTGGAGAACATACAGAGAAGAATGACTAAAATTATTTACAGTATAAGGAATCTCCCGTATGAAGATAGACTTAGAGCGTTGAATCTTCACTCTCTGGAGAGACGTAGAATGAGGAAGATATCATCGAGGTGTACAAGTGGATGATGGGCATAAACAAAGGAGATATTAATAAAATACTGAGGATATCGAACCAAGTAAGAACCAGAAATAACGGATTTAAATTGGATAAATTTAGATTTAGAAAGGACATAGGCAAGTACTGGCTTTCGAACAGAGTTGTAGACGCGTGGAACAATCTTACGAGTAGGGTGATAGAGGCTAGGACCTTGGGTAGCTTTAAAAAGAGATTGGACAAATATATGAGTGGGAGGGGCTGGGTTTTGATTGGTGTCGTGGGTACGGGAGTAAATTCTTAGGTAGTGGTGGTTTTGATAAGGACTTGCCTTGTATGGGCCAGTAGGCCTTCTGCAGTGTTCCTCCATTCTTATGTTCTTATGTTATATCAAAATTGCTGATCAACAGGATTGTGGAGACCGCTGTAACATGGTGCTGATGTGTTCAGTCCGTCACTCTACAAGAGTGACGGACTGAACACATCGATTCCAGGCTGAGGGACTGATTACTTCAAACACCTCTCCTTATCCCTCTCTGCTTTGTATTGGACTGAAGAAGCCACTGTGTGGCGAAACGTTTCCTTAATAAAGCTCCCCATATGTTGAATAAGTGTCTCAATCTTCAACTTGTCGGTTTTCAAACCATTTATCACAGTACTACTTCTACTACTACTACTACTACCCCCTCTCGTAGCTTGCCACCTGACTTTTCGCCACTATATATACTCGTTCTTAGTAATCTCTTTTTCATATGGGTATGTATATCTGTATGACGCAACGTTTCACCTACTCAAGTAGGCGTCTTTAATATAAAGTCATGAAGACGGAGACTTTTAAAGTCGAGTCAGTGGAATAACTGGAGAAGTGCAGCAGTGGAAGACATCAACAAAAGTGTCGGGAACAATTAGTGGAAGTACGTCAGGCAAATAAGGTGGGCCAGAGATGCGAGAGTGGGGATGCTGCTGTGTCTGACATGTGTCATTACATCAAAAGTATAATACCGACAGTAACAACGCGTAACACCAGGCTGCAATCTGAAGGAAACATAGAAATACTATCATCTAACATTTAAGAGACAGACACAGGGATGAACTTGAACATAACGATGCCAGTAGGACAATGAAGTTGAGGTAGAGGTCAAGGTATGACACTAGGATGGGTAACTCAAGTCATCCACAAGTCAACATTGACACCATCCACATCCTCCCACACTATCCACAGGTTAACAACTTCAGGAAAACAATCCTTCTTTCCTCCCCACATTACCCACAATAACCCACTCACACCATCACTGGCAAAATATGAACCCCACTTCAACGCCACCACAGTCCCCTCCCCCCACCATCACTATCCATCACCACACATGTCCGCCGCCTGCTCCCAGTTACTGTGAAATTGCATCATTATCTCCACCTATTGTCCGAACCCCCTCCCGTAACACCACCCTAACCGGCAGGTAGCTAACCAATAACACCTCGTCCCTTCACTGCCAGGTACACTAACCCCTTCCCTATTCCAGCCCAAACGGTGCTAACCATCCCCTACCCTATCTCCACACACACACACACACACACACACACATTATATAGTTGAGCTACAAGTGGAGAGGGGAGCAGGAATAGGAAGGGAGAAACGAAACTACAAAGGGAACTACACAGGCATGAGGAACTTCCTACAAGACGTTCAGTGGGAGAGAGAATTGGCAGGAAAACCAGTAAAATAAATGATGGAATATGTGACAACCAAATGCAAAGAGGCAGAGGAGAGGTTTGTCCCCAAGGGAAACAGAAGTAATGGGAAGACCAGAACGAGTCCTTGGTTCACCCAGAGGTGTAGGAGGCAAAAACTAAGTGTAATAGAGAATGGAAAAAGTACAGAAGACAAAGGACCCAGGAAAATAAAGAGATTAGCCGAAGAGCCAGAAACGAATATGCACAGGTAAGAAGGGAGGCTCATCGACAATATGAAAATGATATAGCATCAAAAGTCAAGTTTGACCCGAAGCTGTTGTATAGCCACATCAGGAGGAAAACAACAGTCAAGGACCAGGTAATCAGGCTGAGGAAGGAAGGTGGGGAGTTCACAAGAAACGACCAAGAGGTATGTGAAGAGCTCAACATGAGATTTAAAGAAGTATTTACACAGGAGACAGGAAGGACTCCAGGAATTCAGAATAGGGAGGTATACCAACAAGTGCTGGATGAAATAACACAACCGAGGAGGAGGTGAAGAAGCTGCTATGTGAACTCGATACCTCAAAGCGGTGGGACCGGACAACATTTCTCCGTGGGTCCTTAGAGAGGAGCAGAGATGTTGTGTGTGCCACTAACAAAAATCTTCAACACATCCATTGAAACTGGGCAACTACCTGAGGCGTGGAAGATGGCAAATGTAGTCCCAATTTTTAAGAAAGGAGACTGACACGAGGCATTAAACTACAGACCTGTGTCACTGACGTGTATAGTATGCAAAGTCATGGAGAAGATCATCAGGATGAGAGTGGTGGAGCACCTAGAAAGACACAAGCTTATAAACGACAACCAGCACGGTTTCAGGGAAGGAAAATCCTGTGTCACAAACCTACTGGAGTTTATGCAAGGTAACAGAAGTAAGACACGGAGAGAGGGGTGGTAGATTGCATTTTCTTGGACTGTAAGAAGACGTTTGACACAGTTCCTCACAAGAGGTTAATGCAAAAGCTAGAGGATCAGGCACACGTAACAGGAAAAGCACTGCAATGGATCAGAGAATATCTGACAGGGAGGCAACAACGAGTCATGGTACGTGACGAGGTGTCAGAGTGGGCACCTGTGACGAGTGGAGTTCCACAAGGGTCAGTCCTAGGACCTGTACTGTTTTTGGTATATGTGAATGACATAACGGAAGGGATAGACTCAGAAGTGTCCCTGTTTGCAGATGATGTGAAGTTAATGAGAAGAATCAAATCAGTCGAGGATCAGGCAGGACTACAAAGAGACCTGGACAGGCTACAAGCCTGGTCCAGTAACTGGCTCCTTGAATTTAACCCTGCCAAATGTAAAGTCAAAAATATCGGGGAAGGGCAAAGAAGACCGCAGACAGAGTATAGTCTAGGTGGCCAAAGACTGCAAACCTCACTCAAAGAAAAAGATCTTGGGGTGAGTATAATACCGAGCACATCTCCTGAGGCACACATCAATCAGATAACTGCTGCAGCATACGGGCGGCTGGCAAACCTAAGAATAGCGTTCCAATACCTCACTAAGGAATCATTCAAGACTCTGTACACATATACGTCAGGCCCATACTGGAGTATGCAGCACCAGTTTGGAACCCACACCTGGTCAAGCACGTCAAGAAATTAGAGAAAGTGCAAAGGTTTGCAACAAGACTAGTCCCAGAGCTAAGGGGATTGTCCTACGAAGAAAGGTTAAGGGAAATCGGCCTGACGACACTAGAGGACAGGAGGGTTAGGGGAGACATGATAACGACATATAAAATACTGCGAGGAATAGATAAGGTGGACAGAGACAAGATGTTCCAGAGAGGGGACACAGAAACAAGGGGTCACAATTGGAAGTTGAAGACTCCTATGAGTCAAAGGGATGTTAGGAAGTATTTCTTCAGTCATAGAGTTGTCAGGAAGTGGAATAGCTTAGAAAGCGACATAGTGGAGGCAGGAACCATACATAGTTTTAAGACGAGGTTTGATAAAGCCATGGAGCAGGGAGAGAGAGGACCTAGTAGCAATCAGTGAAAAGGCGGGGCCAGGAAGGGCACTGGAATGGATCAGGAATACCTCAAAGGGAGGCAACAACGGGTCATGGTGCGTGGTGAGGTATCACAGTGGGCGCCTGTGACGAGTGGTGTACCGCAGGGGTCAGTCCTAGGACCAGTGTTATTCCTGGTATATGTAAATGACATGACGGACGGGATAGACTCAGAAGTGTCTCTATTCGCGGATGATGTGAAAATAATGAGGAGAATCACATCGGAAGAGGACCAGGCAGGGCTCAAACAGACCTGGACAAGCTCGACATCTGGTCTAGCAGTTGGCTTCTCGAATTCAATCCTCCAAATGCAAAGTCATGAGGATCGGAGAAGGGCAAAGAAGACCGCTGACAGAGTACAAGCTAGGCGGACAAAGGCTACAAACCTCGGCAAAGGAGAAAGACCTTGGAGGAGTATAACGCCTAGCACGTCTCCGATGCACACATCAACCAGATAACTGCGGCAGCATATGGGCGTCTGGCAAACCTTAGATTAGCGTTCCGTTACCTTAACAAGGAATCGTTCAAGACACTGTATACCGTGTACGTCAGGCCCATACTAGAATATGCAGCACCAGTCTGGAACCCACACCTGGTCAAGCACGTAAGGAAACTAGAGAAAGTGCAAAGGTTTGCGACAAGTTAGTCCACAACTCAGGGTCTGTCCTAGAAGAAAGGTTAGGGAAATAGGCTAACAACACTGGAGGAAAGAAGGGGCAGGAGGAGACATGATAACGACATACAAAATACTGCGGGGAATTGACAAGGTAGATAGTGACAGGTTGTTTCAGAGAGGGAACACAGAAACAAGGGGACACAACTGGAAGCTGAAGACTCAGATGAGTCAAAGGGATGTCAGGAAACATTTCTTCAGCCACAGAGTAAGTCAGGAAGTGGAATGGACTAGAGAAAGATATAGTGGAGGCAGGAACCATGCATAGTTTTAAGACAAGGTATGATAAAGCTCATGGAGCAGGGAGAGCAGAGACCCAGTAGCAGACAGCGAAAAGGCGGGGCCAGGAGCTGAGTCTCGACCCCTGCAACCACAATTAGGTGAGTACATACACACACACACACACACACATACACAGTGCAAAGGTTTGCAACAAGACTAGTCCCGGAGCTAAGGGGTATGTCCACGAGGAGGTTAAGGGAAATCGACCTGACGACACTGGAGGACAGGAGAGATAGGGAGACATGATAACAACATATAAGATACTGAGAGGAATTGACAAGAGTGGACAGAGACAGAATGTTCCAGAGATGGGACACAAACAAGGGGACACAGATGGAAGTTGAAGACTCAGATGAATCACAGAGATGTTAGGAAGTATTTCTTCAGTCACAGAGTTGTCGGAAGTGGAATAGTTTAGAAGCGATTAGTGAGGCAGGACTCTATACATAGCTTTAAGCAGAGGTATGATAAAGCTCATGGGCAGGGAGAGGACCAGTAGCGCCAGTGAAGAGGCGTGGCCAGGAGCTTTGACTCGACCCTGCAACCACAACTAGGTGAGAAACTAGGTGAGTACACACACACACACACACACACACACATACACACACACACACATACACACACACATACACACACAAACACACACACACACACACACACACACACACACACACACACACACACACACAAAGCTACAGGAACAGGCAGGAATACCAGGAAAAGCGGTACAATGAATCAAGGCATAACTGACAGGATGAAAACAACGAGTGATTGTCCGTGACGAGGTATCGGTGGGGTTCCACAAGGATCATTACTAGGTCCAGTACTCCAGATCTTGTATACATGAATTACATGAGGGAAGGGATAGAATAAGAGGCATCTCTGTTTGCAGATGATATAAAACTAATGAGAATACGAGCAGATGAGGACCAGGAAAAGCTACGAATGGATCTGGACAGGCTGCAGGTCGGGTCTGACAAGTGACTACTGGAGTGTAATCCCAACAAATGCAAAGCTATGAAGTCTGAGGGAGGCAAAGAAAACCGCAGACTGAGTACAGGTAGTAAACTTCCCTCAAGTAGGACCTTGGGGTAAGTAATTGTATCGAGAATATCGCCTGAGGAGAGCAACATTCGAATAATTGCTGCAGCACATACGCGTCTGGTAATTCTAAGACTAGCTTTTAGACATTTAAGTGAGGAGTCATTCACGACATTGTACACCGTGTACGTCAGGCCCATATTGGAGTACGCAGCACCAGTATGAAACTCACACCTAGTAGCATGTCAAGAAACTGGAGAAAGTGCCGAGGGTTGCAACCAGACTAGTCCTATGAGGAGACGTTAAGGGAACTCAGCTTGATGACACCGGAGGACAGGACTAGCGGTGATATAACATACTGAGAGGAATTGTTATGGTGAATAGGAACAGAACAGATTGTTTGTGAGACGGGAATCAGGAATATGAGGGCACAGCTGGAAACTGAACACACAGATGAGTCACAGGAACGTTAGGTAGTATTTCTTTAGCCTAAGAGTAGTCAGAAAGTGGAATGACATGGAGAATGAAGTGGAAGAGGCAGGATACATACATAGCTTTAAGAAGACGCACGATAAGGCTCTCGAAGAAAGGAGAGAGTAAACCTAGTAGCGACCAGCGAAGAGGAGGGACCAGGAGCTGAGACCACATATAACTATACACATCCACACACAACACACACACACACACACACACACGGACCAGCATAGCGCCTACATCACTCCTCGCGACACACTAAATCCACAGCCTGACGTCAACACCACACGCTGGAAAATCAGGTGTGACAAGAAAGAAATTGGTCTGGCAACACACGAGCTGTGATGTTATTGCATTTACCACCACCCTACTACCACTACCACCACCACTACCACCATCACCACCACTACTACCATCACCACAACTACTACCATTACTACCACAATCACCACAACTACCACCACCACCACTACTACCACCACCACTACTACCACAACCACCACCACCACCACTACCAATACTACCAACACCACCACCACTACCAGCAAGACTATTAGCACCACCACCACCACTAACAGGACCACCATCACTGCTACCACCATCACCTCCAGCTGTCTCCACCACCCTCTCCTGGTCACCACCACACGTCATATATATCATAACGTAAACACACAAGACGGGAGAGTAATGTTGCCTGGGCTAGTGGCCACACACACCACCTACAGTGAAGTAGCTTGGGCCACTGGAAGAAGACATCAAACAAATGTAGAGTATTATCGTTCTTCTGCTGCTTTACATGCACTTCCTTAAGAAATTTGGTTTTATATGCGAAAATTATTATAAAATATTACAGAAACTCTTTCTCTCGGACTAGTGTGCTTTCTTTTCATGAGTTTCACTTATTGACGTCAGGAATTACCGGCCCGTAACTTGTCAGCCATGTTGGACGTCAAGTTGTATTTATACAGCGCACCTACATGATTTCTCCTATCCTTCTAAGCTCTTACGATGCTTTGCTATTGCATTTAGTAACCAGCAAAGTGTCAGGCCAACTCTGGCATTCACCAAGTTCAAGGATTTTGAAAGACCAAGAAAATAGATTTCTGCCTTGAGGCGGAATGAAAAGAATCCAATAACTTGTTAGTTGGCTTACTGGGTTTAGAGCAAATAGATACGCAATGGCCATTAAGCCAACATGCCACATCACCTTCCAAAGGATACTGCAATCCCTAAGATAGGTTAATTGATCTCAATGCATATTTCGCTCTCACTGCTCTAACACTCCTCAATCCACTTTAATGATGCAGTGTTTTTCACCAGACACGTGACACTACGTAACTTTAAACAATAATATCAAAACAAAACATGAACGAATGACAGACAAGGTTATATTCATGACAACACCTCCAATGATTCACAACTGTTAAGGCAAACAACCAGCTGCAGTGTTGTTACCTCACAGAGCAACTGTTAACTTGTTTTAATAACCAGATAAGGTATTTCATCTTTTATCTAAACAAATTACAATATGAGAGTTAATAGCTGACTGTCCCCTACAAGGCCTTAACAATATACAGATAACAATGCCTAACCCAGTCTAGTTACACTGCCTTACCTAAACTAACAAAACTACGAATAAAGTTAGTATATAGCGTACACTATCATATATTACTACGCTTAAAATAATAATAACAAACGCCACTTGATGGCATCAAGTCTGCAAGCGAGAAAAAAATACAAGCAATACACAGCATCCTGCGTCTTTCTGACCCAGCAGACAACCAGACCAACAGTGTGGATGGACAGGTAGACCAGATTAACCGACCTAGCCTGTCCTGTGTATTAATTTGTCACAGTGAAGCTCAGCGCCAGGGCCATTAAACTTTTCAGCCTAATGAAGTCCGCATGACGGCTCCACACCAAGTTTCCAAGACTCTCGATAATAACCACATTCATACGAGCGTAGAACAAGGTGCTTCAAGGTTGTATTTGGAACATTATTTATCACACACACACTTGAGACTGACACACTGAATTTATCACATGCACGTATAACACAAGTCCAATATGACTGACTAGCGTAAAGTTACGTGATTGATTAAACCTCATTAAGCACAACATCTTTTAGCTGTTTATATAAATAAAGATCAACACTTCTTCTAAAAACGAGTATTTCACTCTTGGTTCTGTTGTTATATCCTGTGATGAGAGCCGCTTAAGTTACCACTCAGCTACGACTGTTATAATTCCTCTTAAATTCATGACTTGATAATAGCTTGTACTGAAGAAGAGGCGCCAGGTGGTTAACCAGCCAAACACATCAAGTGACATGAAGCACAAACACTGCAGCAACATAGTAACTCTACTACCAGTCGTTAGTGATCGCTGGATCCGTCGCCACTAATTGTAACACCAAGTTATTACTCTCACGATGTTGTGATATCTCAGAGAACATCTTAGATAAAGAAAACCAACATTTTTACACACTCACAATATAGATAGACAGATATATATATAGATAGAAACTCAGATAGATATCATGAGTAATTAAAAAAACCTGTACAAGTAAAAACCACCAAGATCAAAAGTATTGCAGCTTGTAATCCCTTTTCTCAAAATGTAAAAAAAAAAAAAAATTTTCTGAGTATAAAATCATTTACACCTCATTTACGCCTTTCCATTTTCCTAGTACTAATATGCAATTATCAATTACACCATTGATTTCTGCTGGAGAAAGTATTAACTCTGAAATTATATTGTGATTTCAGTACTTTTTTTTAACCCAAAATTTACTGCTACTCTCCGCCCTTGAAGTAATTACCAATTTCTAATTGGCTATTGCCAGCTACAGGAGCAGACATGTGCTCGCGGTCCACCGTTCTCATATTTTTTTTTCAAAATTAAAAATTTCTAAAATTTTCAATGGATGAGGCACTCACTAGATCACCTTGTAATTCAGTATATTGATCTACCACTCTGTGGACCAAATATTTCTAGTGGTTTAGAAAGACACGTGAGTAAACAAAACTAGGACATGTACTAGAAAACGTTTCGGTCCTGGGACCTTGATCAAGGTCCCAGGACCGAAACGTTTTCTAATAAATATGACCTAGTGTTTGCTCACGTGTCTTTTTAAACCAGTTTGTCGATATATATTACCAAGGTTTATACCAAATATTTCTAGTAATCCGTCGACTCTACAGTATATCGATTCTCATGATAGTATATCCACTTGTACAGTATATCAGGCCATGGTTTACGCCAGTGCCTGGTCCCGTGTAGTCCAGTGCCTGGTCCCGTGTAGTCCAGTGCCTGGTGCCGTGTAGTCCAGTGCCTTGTGCCGTGTAGTCCAGTGCCTGGTGCCGTGTAGTCCAGTGCCTGGTGCCGTGTAGTCCAGTGCCTGGTCCGTGTATTCCAGTGCCTGGTGCAGTGTAGTCCAATGCCTGGTGCCGTGTAGACCAGTGCCTGGTGCCGTGTAGACCAGTGCCTGGTGCCGTGTAGTCCAGTGCCTGGTGCCGTGTAATAAACTGCCTGGTGCCGTGAAGTCCACTGCCTGGTGCCGTGTAGTCCAGTGCCTGGTGCCGTGAAGTCCACTGCCTGGTGCCGTGTAGTCCAGTACCTAGTGCCGTGTAGTTCAGTGCCTGGTGCCGTGTAGTCCAGTGCCTGATGCCGTTTAGTAAACTGCCTGGTGCCGGGTAGTCCAGTGCCTGGTGCCGTGTAGTCCAGTGCCTGGTGCCGTGTAGTCCAGTGCCTGGTGCCGTGTAGTCCAGTGGCTAAACAAGACATCAGTTTCAGTGGGATACTTTCCTGCACTACATTTCTGATGCTGCTAGAGAGCTTTGCATCTGTGGAATTGGTTCAACACTCTCCTTCCTCGCCTCAAAGCTGACTGTCTCTCATAAAGAAGATTATATGTGGCTCTTAAGGTTTTAGCGCCTCTTCTGCTTAAAATAGCAATAATAATAATAATAACAACAATAGCAATAATAATAATAACAATAATAAAAGCAATAATACCAATAATAATAATAATAGCAATAATAATAACAGCAACAATAATAATAATAATAATAATAATGAAAATTACAAAGTGGTTCACACGGCATCAGATGATAGCCGCATAACCCTGGCATTTGTCGTGAGAATGATTAAAATAATCCTATGTGACTGATTACCACAGTGTCACTGGTGTGTATTGGCTGGCCACGGCTAGGTTCCTCTTGTAAAGTGGAGCTAAAATTGCTGTCGGGCAGTTTGTCTCTCTTTCTCTCTCTCTCTTTCTCCATAATTTGGTGGTTTAAGTTTAAGGCCCATCGACTACACGAGGGTCATTAAGGCTGTATTTCACGAGCCAAGGATGTTTTAATTTTTAAAAGATTAATTAATGTAATATATATATATATATATATATATATATATATATATATATATATATATATATATATATATATATATATATATATTTATATATGTATGTGTGTGTGTGTGTGTGTGTGTGTGTGTGTGTGTTTAGAATTCGTAGAACAGGCGAAATCACAAACACTACTCTCAGGTCGAAGGAGACTCGAACCTACAAACCTTAGAACAAGGTACGCAGTGCTCTACCACCGTATCACACTGGTCCAATACCTTGGCGCCCAGTTAACGCTAGACGTTTTAGTCCAAGGCAGCCAGCTTTCAGGCAGGTGGCTTTCAGCTTTTCACCTCATCCCCTGCATGCATCGACCGACGAGAGATTTTTACAGTGTTTAGAATTCGCAGAACAGGCGAAATATTCACAAACAATAATCTCAGTCGAAGGATACTCGAACCTACGAACTTTGAAATATATATATATATATATATTATATAAGCAGAGACTTACATCTTTTGATGTATATAACCTCTATCTTCTCTGTACTCTCTATCCTCACTCTTCTCTCTCTCTTCTCTCCTCTCTCTCTTCTTCTCTCTCTCTCGTCATGATTGTTTTAACTCAGAATTCAAGAATTAACTTCTGTTTACCATGTTAACATAAACAATACAAGACTCACACGAAGCTCAATCTATACACAGGTAGCGAATTCCATTTGAATACCAAGATTAATATATAATGAAACTTGTCCGACTCGTTGACACATTCAGAACAAGCACTCGACAGTAGACGAAGTCACGGTCGCAAGACGAAGACAGGATATAAACAAAGACACGTGGTTGTTGGTGTGTTGTGGTCCAGAGTTTATGTTTACGATGGGCGTTACGTTGGCCACCCACCCTGATCCATCATGAAGCCCACCTGTTGCTTAACCCCCCCACCCCCAACATCTGCCTCTGTCACACCGCCGCTTCTGCTCTAGCTAGCCCACGCAGTTACCAACAGCCTGACTGATCACAGACAGGGCTGCGAAGGGAGGATCAAGCCTCCACCACTTATATACCTTTATATCCAGGAGGCAATCAGGTCTGATCCAAAGAAGCCTCGAGAACCCTTCACCAGTATCGTCACCGTCTTGATGGGCTTCGAAATGATAACAGTGGTTGCCTGGTTAATGGGGTTTCAAGGATATTCCTTGAATTCTATCAGTTTAATACAGTTATTTTTGTCCCTTTTCTCTGTAGTATTTGTAAGTTGTTACTTATAAAAGACTTATATAACTAACAACTTAGTTTCCATTAAATCAACATGTGAGACGTCATTCAAAATTGTAGTCCCTTTATTAAAGTAAGTCAGTCCTGCTGGTTGGTTTATTAAGGTCAAAGCTTGTCGACTGCAGGAGGGTTATTAAAGCTGCATATCACTTGTTTACTACCATTTAAGGACATTCTAATCTCTAAAATATAAATTAAAGTGAACTCTGAGCACATATACACTGAGAGACATCCACCTCTAAGTGTACGTATATTCTGTGCTAGCATCCTGGGAAAGTAAACCCAGTATCTAAGCTGTTTGCAACCTAGGAAACAATGTTCTTTCGGGAATAACTAAACCCAGTCTCTGAGTAAGTTGCAAACACAACGTTGTTAAACCATATTATCTAGCTCAGAATTTCCGACACAGAAATGAAAACCCAGAGTTATAAACCCAGTTACTAAACAAAACTTTCAGACCCAGAGTTACAAAAACACCCTTTCGAACCCAGAGATACGAACCCAGAGTTGCGAACCCAGAGTTCTAACTTCCTCGTATCAGCGTGACAACGTCTTAACTTCTTTAATTCGCTGAGGCAGTGCCCTAACTTCCTTTATTTAGGGAAGAAGCGTACTAACTTCTACGATGTAGTGGGACTGCCCAAATATCTTGGCCGCTGCGACCACGTATACTAACTTCCCAAATGAACTGCAAAAAATGTCATAACTTTCTAAATATAATCAGACTGTCTTAGCTGCTATTTTTTTTTGTAACTGGACACCGTCCTAACTTCCTGAATATAGTTATCCTATGCACTAACTTCTTGCATTAATGCTACTTCACTAGAGACAATTTAGTATTTTCCTGGATTAAGGAGGCAGTGTCCTGACTTTTTAAGTGTCCTTCAAGAGAGTGGGGTTCTTTTCCATTAAAAAAAAACTTGATTATCTCCCATTCCACAAGCGTTCTGTATGACCCAATAATAATAATAATAATAATAATAATAATAATAATAATAATAATAATAATTAATACTAATAATAATAAATAATAATAAGAAGATCTGGGAATACTCTGCTCAGGAGACCAAAATACACACGTACATATTTGGAATAAACATTCACACCAAACTCACGATGAGAGAGACAGGACCAGAGAAAGCTGTCTAGAAGCAGCTGTAGCACACAGACTATTATTAAACAGAACTAAGGGAGTTTACGTTAGCAAAACCACTTGCTACACATATTACACAGTTTTTGGCAATAAAGTTGTAGAGAGGTGGATCAAACGTGCCAACCAGAAACCAGGATACATTTCAGCACAATGGTATAATGTAGTCAGAGCATAACGCCACCACTAGCACTGCACACCCGAGATTCGTTATACTCGAATGATTTCGCTCACCTCACCTCTGCTGGAATTTTACCTGATGAATTAGACACATGCACAACATCTGGGAATCTTTATTTTCTAGACGTTTCGCCCTCCAGTGACTTAATCAGTTCAGTACAGAGATCATACTTGAAGGAGTGAACAGCAGGATTGTAGACAGCCTATGCTGTCCGCCAGCCGAGCGAAATGTAGACTGCTTAGTTCCCATAGTTTCCCCCAGATGGCAAGCTTGTGGGCATGCCAGCCTGCCCACGCCTGCCTCTCTCTCACTCGACGCCAACGCAACCTAGAGTCAACAAGGCCTACTCCTCTCTCACTCGCGGGCATGGCCCTCCCGGGCCATGGTCACTAACACACTGCCTGTGTACCCACAATATCGCAAATAAAGTAAGAAGCCTCCGAAGCCTTTATCATTGCTCCCCGCCTGCAACAACGACGTAATAATCCTAGAAAACAATGGTGGCAGCGGTGGGATAACAATTACTGGACGAGTGACCAAGCCTTTAACAATCTTTACGATGAATGACCCACTTAGTTTAACCCCAGCTTGGGTTATGGGATACGAGGTATATGTCTCTGGGATCACGATCTCAACGAAACAGTTCTGACAACGACAACAACAGCAATAACAACAACGCCGCCGCCGCTATCACCTTCACCGTTATGCCGCCGCCACCGCCGCGCCACCGCCGCCGCCTCCACCACAGTGGTCGTCAATAAGAGCAAGATAGTGATCCTGGTCATTTCCTCCTCCGTAATTTATGCTGTGATTTTGGTGTGAGTCCCACGAGTTTCTCCCAACAATTTCAAAGGCAGTTTGGCTGCCATCCTGGCTACTGTCCCTGCCACCACCACTACTGTTGCTGCCACCACCACTACTATTACTACCACCACCACTACTGTCGCTGCCACTACCACTACTATTACTACCACCACCACTACTGTCGCTGTCACCACCACTACTATCACTACAACCAACACTACTATCACTACCACCACCACTACTATCTCTACTGCCACCACTACTATCATTACCACCACACCACTATCAGTTACTGGTTCTAGGAATTATCTTCTGCAGGGCTGGGTCTCAGACAAGGCTTCCTTGGTTGAAAAGGAAATACCACAGAATTAAGAACTATTAAAAGGCACTTACTGAAGTTATGTGTTATGTAGTGGTTTAAAACCCCGACAAGTTGAAGACTGAGACACTTGTACAACATTTGGGAATCATTACTTAGGAAACGTTTCGCCAGCCAGTGGCTTCAAGATTGATGTACTGAACACATCAACTCCAGGCTGAGGGACTGATTACCTCATTCTCATCCTCATCTTTCCCCGTTTTTCTCTGTATTTGGCTGAAGAAGCTAATGGCTGGCGAAATATTTTCCCAATAAAGTGTCTCATTCTTCAAAGTTATATGTATACTAAATACAAGTAGAAGTTTGTTATAGTGTTACCCGTAATCTTGCTTCTTCGTGAGACAGAAAGAAAAGGTCAACAATCCTGCAAGAGTGCAAAACATTTGACAGGGTTCCGCTTCACACTCACTTGACATGACGTCAGTGCCTCCCCGGCTGGTTGTTCTCTACCAGTCTACTGCTTGTTGTTACTGCCGCCTTCCCTTACATTAAACTACAAGAACACACACAGAAATTACCCTAAAAAATGAATGAGCAGATTGTCATTTTTTTTAGAATTAAAAATAATTGTTTATGTTTTTCTTGGTTCGAATCTGATTACCTCCCATTCTCCGGGAGCTACATATAACTACTACGGGTTTAGAGCTTCTCCATAATAATAATAATAATAATAAATATTAGTGATAATGATAGTAACAGTAATAATAATAATAATAATAATAATAATAATAATAATGATAATAATAAAAATAATAAATATTAGTGATAACAATAATAATAATAAATATTAGCGATAATAATATTATTTTATATGATTTCCCCATTAAATACTAATCTGAAGGTTAAAAACACAGCAGAAAATGTAGTCGAAATATCGTAGTAGATGATATTATTATTACTACAATCACTGGGAAGGGTTAAAGCCGTAGGGATCATACAGCACCTGAGGAGAATCGGCAGACAATCAAATTCTATCCACGAAAAAGAAGGTAGATCCAATTCCTTGAATGTAGAGCCATAAACCAACATCAAGGCACCCATCTATATACACTCAGTGACCACTTTATTAGGTATACCTGTACACCGGATCGTTAATGCAGATTTTCTAATCAGCCAATCACGTGGCGGCACTTCAGCGCCTAAAGGCATACAGACTTTGCTAAGAGGTTCAGTTGTTGTTCAGAGTGAACATCAGAATGGGCAAGAAATGTGACGTAAGTGACTTTGACCGTGGAATGGTTGTTAGTGACAGACAGGGTGCTTTGAGTATCTCAGAAACTGCTAAACTGGGATTTACACCCACAACAGTCTCTAGTGTTTACAGTGAATGGTGTGAAAAACACAAAACATCCGGTGAATGGCAGTTATGTGGGCGAAAACGCCTTATTAATGACAAAAGTCAGAGGAGAATGGCCAGAGTGGTTCAAGCTGACAGGAAGGCGACAGTAACTTAAATAACCACGCATTGCAACAGTGATACGTAGAAGAGCATCTCTGAACGCACAATACGTCGACCTAGAAGTGGATGGATTAAGCAGAAGACTACACCGAGTTTCACTCGTGTTAGCTAAGAGCAGGAACCTGAGGCTACAATGGGCAAAGGACAGTTGAGGATTAGAAAAACGTCTCCTGCAGCAACTGCGTAATACTATCATGTCAACATGAACCAGAATTTCTAAGGAATGTGCCCAGCACTTTGTTGAACCCATGCCGTGAAGAATTTAGACCCAGTACTAGAAGGATGTACCAATGTCAGAATAGGAAGTAAAACTTGAGCTCATTCATGTGTTTACACACATATCTTCAAATATGTGAAAATATGTGAAAACGCTCAGGCTTTCTTTACTATTTTCACTGTGGTATTTTTGCATATATATATATATATATATATATATATATATATATATATATATATATATATATATATATATATATATATATATATATATATTTATATTCAATAACAACACTGCGACTAGCCGGGGGATTGAACCCGTGTTGTTTTAGCCTGCCTCATGGTGAGCGATAATTCCAATATTTTCTCTTACACCTTTAAAGATATATTTTTTCATGTATGTTAATGTAAAAATTAATAATTTTGTACCAAAAGAACCTTAGAAAACTTACTTAACCTTATTATAACAAGCACAATCTAATTTAGCCTAATCCAACTAAATATATTTTAGATAATTTTACAAAAATTAATAATAAACAAAGACAATGAAATATATTTTTTTCGTTAGGTTCAGAATTATTATTGCGAAATTATTGCATACACAAATTTTCTGTCAGAGACAGAGACTGGCTGGTGCCACCGCACTGCCATACTCTAAAAACTTACCCTACTTCTCCTGTTGTTGCCCTTGCAACATTGCACAGCTCCTGATGACGCACTGAGAAGTGTGAAAGTACTTGAGCTAAAGATTTCCACCCCCTTCCCTGTGGCTTGTCTTGAATTGTTAAGACCGCCTGTCTGCGATTATTTTGCATATATATATATATATATATATATATATATATATATATATATATATATATATATATATATATATATACATCTTGCCGTGTCTTCGATGGAAGAGTCAAAGGAAAGAAATGGTAGGGATAGGAAAGAAAAATCTTGGAGGATGGGTTAATAATTTCGTCATCAGAGAGAACTAAACGCGTAAGTAAAACACTTCGCATCGGGGCCAGGTGCTGTGACTCAACTGTATATGTCGTGCCGATTAGGTAAAACTGGTCAATTAGCAAGAACTCATCTAAAATTAAGTCCTTTCTAAAAATTTCTCTTATACGTTTGAAGATATATATTTTTTATTTATGTTAATGCAAAAATTTATAATTTTGCACGAAAAGAATCTTAGAAAACTTACCTAACCTTATTATAACAAGCGCAATTTAATTTAGTCTAATCCAACTAAATATATTTTTGATACGTTAACAATAATTTAATAATAAGCAAACAGTGAAATATATTTTTTTTCGTTAGGTTCAGAATGATTTTTGCGAAATTATTGCATACACAAATTTTCGCTTGTCTTATATGGCAAGATGAGCGTTGCTATTTAAGCCAAAATCGCAAGTTCTGCCTATTCGGCACGACATATATATATATATATATATATATATATATATATATATATATATATATATATATATATATATATATATATATATATATATATATATATATATATATAAATAACAATGCGACTAGCCGAGGCTGCCCGAACCCGTGTTGTTTTGGCCCCCTCATGGTGAGCGAAAATCACACTACGCTCTAACTCACACTACCACCCAGTCCTAGATATAGTTAGATACAGATAGAAAGATATATACAATATTTTTATGATATATGGGTATACAAAATACTTTCCATATTTAAGGACAAACAAAATGTTTTCTTATATATATGCATGTATATATTTTTTTTCAGATATATGGATGGTAAAACGGTAAAAAAATTTATTTATGGAATACGTATGTCCAGCATTGGAATATTGAGCAGTGGGATGGTGTCTCCGAATTTAAAATTCACGAAAAATAGGACACAGAAACATGCTACGAAATAGACTGCATTCAGAGATATGCTACAAAATAGACAGCATTCACAAACATGACATAAAATAAATAGACAACATTCACAAACATGACACAAAATAGACAACATTCACAGACATGACACAAAATAGACAACATTCACAGACATGACACAAAATAGACAACATTCACAGACATGACACAAAATAGACAACATTCACAGACATGACACAAAATAGACATTCACAGACATGACACAAAATAGACAACATTCACAGACATGACACAAAATAGACAACATTCACAGACATGACACAAAATAGACAACATTCACAGACATGACACATAATAGACAACATTCACAGACATGACACATAATAGACAACATTCACAGATATGACACAAAATAAACAACATTCAGACACATGACACATAATAGACAACATTCACAGACATGACACATAATAGACAACATTCAGAGACATGACACATAATAGACAACATTCACAGACATGACACATAATAGACAACATTCAGAGACATGACACATAATAGACAACATTCACAGATATGACACAAAATAAACAACATTCAGAGACATGACACATAATAGACAACATTCACAGACATGACACATAATAGACAACATTCACAGACATGACACATAATAGACAACATTCACAGACATGACACATAATAGACAACATTCACAGACATGACACATAATAGACAACATTCACAGACATGACACATAATAGACAACATTCAGAGACATGACACATAATAGACAACATTCACAGACATGACACATAATAGACAACATTCACAGACATGACACATAATAGACAACATTCACAGACATGCTATGAAATGACTTCCAGAGCTAAACAAAACAAAACTGTTGGAAACAATTTACAATGAACAGTAAAAATGGAGATAATGTGATGAATGAATGAGAGATAAGTGGTGAGGGAGACTACGAGACAGAGGAGAGATACATAAGGCAGGAGGGAAGGAGTTGAGGGAAAAAAAGTGGTACATGAGGTCAAGAAATTCAAGAAAATACAGATGATTTTTCTGATATTCTCCTCTGCCATTATTACTCTTCTTCCCTCCAGCCCTAACTTCCTTCCTCTGTATTTCGTTCATTCTCTCTCACTCCTTCTCCCACACCCTCTCCCGCTTCCTCCCTTCTTCCTTGCTTTCCTCCAATTCTCCACAAGACCCTCCCTCCTTCCCACTTATCACCCTACCTGCCTTGCCACCATTCGTCCCTTTCTCCTACTCACCCTTTTTTCCCTACACCCTTCCTCCCTCCATCCACTCCACCTTCCCACTCTTCCTCCCTCCCACTCTCCACCACATCCTCCCTCCCACCAACATTACTAAGCATCTCACGTCTGCCACCACCACAACAACACAGTTTGTGGTCCCGGAAAGAGGTGTTCATTGTAAATAATTTATTGGTTATCTGGCCACTGAGCTACGCTTGACTCACATTACATTAGTCTTAGTATTGGATGTCATGAGCTCAGCTCACGTGAGGCAGGACATCACTTAGCCTTGCTAAGATCACCTGACCTTAGCAAGGCTATGTGATGTCCTGATCTTAGCTTTGCTAAAGATCACAGCAAGACTATTTAATATTTACACTCAGCAAGGACAATATATATTTGTAAGTCAATGTTATAAATTCATTTACAGTATTTGTGTTGTATTTTTGACACTGGTTAATTTATTAGGTTTAAAGACTATCGACTACACGAGGGTCATTACAGCCGCATGTCACCTGTACACTACCAGTCAAGAATATTTTAATCTCTAATGTAAAGATTTAAGCAAGCTCTCAGCTGACATATACATTGAGAGATACACACCTCTGAGTGTGTGTATACATCCTGAAATACAAACTCCTCAGTGTATATACACTGAAAAAAAACATGCACGCACACCTCTGTGTATATACACTGAGATATACACCTCTCTGAATATACACACCACTCTGTGTATACACACTGAGACACACACACACACACACCTATGACAGTATACACAATATGAGATACACAACTTAGTCTGTATATACACTGAAAGATACACACTTCTTGGTGTATATCTTGATACTTAAGTAAATACATAATATGCACAAGAACAACAAAAATTTATAAAGAAATTAATAAATGAGAGAAAATTAGTTTCATTCTTTCTCGTAGAATAACAACAGACTCCTACTTGGCTGCAAAAAATAATTTATAATATATAGAAAACATATATTGACAGTAATAATAATAATAATAATAATAATAATAATAATAATAATAATAATAATAATAATAATAATAATAATAATAATAATAAATATATTGATACTAAAATAACAGTATTAATAATATTAATAAAATAATGGTTTTAAAATAAAATAATAATTATAATAATAATAACATTATGCATACGCATTCATCTATTTCTCAATATAATATAGTCTAAATTATACAGGCAACTGAGACACCGGAACGTGACACATGTAACACATTTGATGGCACCAAAAACACATAAGTGTGAGTGTGCGTGTGTGTTGGTTTAACATGCACAATAAACCACTAGCACTTGTCTTTTATGAATACATAAACACTGTAAAAGAGCTTTATGTTACGAGGCTGAAGAAAGAGACGAGACTCTTTAAACTCCACGATTGTGCTCATAACTCTACGGTATATTGTAACCATATTTCATTATGTAATTTGACTCTGTGTATACTTAATAATATAATATCTTTATTTACTACAAGTACATGTATAATGTATACAGGCCTAGCTGACAACATCAATAACATACTACTTTATACAAAGCCGCTTGTTATTCAGAGCATTTCGGGCAAATTAGGTCAGTTTTGTCCCAGGATGCGACCTACACCAGTCGACTAACTCCCAGGTACCCATTTTACTGATGGGTGAACATGCCCAATATTTCTACCCTCGCTGGAAATCGAACCCAGACCCTCGCCGTGTGAAGTGAGAGCTTTAGCCACTAGGCCACGGGGCGCCGTGTGTAATTGCTGACATCACAGTCAGTTTACCCTCCGACTGCAGCAACCCACCCTTCCTTCAGACTGCAGGCACTACCCTCCCCACCTCCAGGACTCAAGTCCGGCCAATCATTTCAGTGAATACCTTCATAAATGTTACTTTGTTCGCACTTCACTACCATGTCCATTAAAAACCCGCATGTCTCTCCACTCACTTATATCTAACAGTCTCACACAAGCCTTCTGCATGTTCAAGCTTTTTACACTATCCTCCCCCTCCTGCCTCCCACCCCAAATCATTCACCCTCTTCGTCAAGTTATTAACTTCCGTCCTCTTGACATGCTCAGACTACCTCAACAACCCCACCTCAGACCTCTGAATTATACCACTGGTGAACCCACACCGGCTTTTTAATTTCTAAGCTCGGAATTCTCTGCGTGATATTCACATCACATTGCTCTCAAACATTACATCTCCGATGCCTGCAGCCTCCTCCTCGCTGCAGCGTTCAAAACCTATGCCTCACACCCATATAAAAATGTTGGTATCTCTATAATTTGGTACATAACTTCTTTTTTACCTCCATAGATAAACTTTTCTTTCCCACCTCTTCCCCTCCCCTCATCTATTCTATGGCTCGGTTCATCTTTCATTGACCTATCTGCTTACACGTCCACTCCCAAATATCTGAATTTATCTACTTCCTTCATACTCCCTTCTTCCAATTTGATATTCAATCTATCATTGCCTAGACCTTTTTTTTATTCTCATCACCTTGTTCTTCCTTATGTTTACGATTAATTTCCTTCTTTTATATATCCTCCTACATTCTACTAACCTTAGCAACTTAGTCTTGAGAATCTCCCAAAGAACTGTATCATCAGCAAAGAGAAACTGTGATAACTCCCACTTTGTTCAAGATCCAACATCTTGTAATCCCACCCCTCTCCTCAACACCCAAGTATTTACTTCTTTTACATCCCCATCTATAAATATGTTAAACAAGCAAGGTGACATTAGACCTACTTTCTCTGGGAAATAGTCACCTTCCCTCATACACAACGTAACCTGAGCCTCACCCTATGCATAAAAATTCTCAACTGCTGTTAGTTACCTATTTCGTATTTCATATACTTGCAGCATCTGCCACACAGCTCTCCTATCCACCCTATCATGTGCCATATATTGTTATATTGATATAGTCATGGGGAATGGGAGAATATTACATTTGATCCAAGGAAAGGGAATGTAGGTCTAATTCCTTGGACCAAGGTTCTTTTACCCTTGAAAGGTAAGGACTTAAGCATTTGTGGTGTTAATAATGAGGTGAACTGAAATTTTAATGACTCTGACAAGGCATCACGTGCTTGTCAATATATCTTTTTTTTTCGTTGATGTTAATGTGGGCAATAAAGTATAAAATGTATATTATAAATATGTATTAAGTATGAAATGTATATTATTCTAATAATGAGAGAATTTAAGGCTTAAGAATTCATATGTACGTCGTTTAGTAAAATGAATAGTGACGTTTACATGTAAAAATATTAATGACATTGGGTCGAAATCTATTAATGTAAATAAAGTAACAAAAACGTATTAAAATTTCCAAGTAATAAAGTTTGAACGTTATCTCATTAATCAACATCTTCAAGGAAAGTAAACAAAAATCTCTACGAAGTAAACTGCACAACATTCAAATTTCTCGGCCGATTTATTGCAAAACATTGAGTTTGTATATTAGTGTGGAGTGCAGCAGCATCGCTGAGCCTATGTTGCCGAATACACCAGTATGCTCGTGGCATACAACGTGTCAGTACACACACACACCAGAGGTATAACCAATCAACCACGCGCAATAACTAGTGTGAAGTACGGTACACAGTTATGCACCAAAGGTATAACAGTCAACCACAGTCATTAACTGTTGTGAACCACAGTACAGTTACACACTTGAGGTATAACAGTCAAGCACAGTTATTAACTGTAATGCCAGAGCAGCTTTGCCAACAGACACTGTGGCTCTAAAGTCAACGCAAGATTATTGTTCTCTAAATCCTGTATCAGCAGTTTGTTGTGTGCTGTTGAGTTGTGTACTGATTTCAGTGTCTCTCTGTGTTACTCTTTTATTTCCTCTTAGAGTCTATCTTCTTAGTACTCTGTGTTACTCCTGAAATATTTCACTTATACAAACAAGATAAACGGAATGACAAAGATAAAATTACATTCACCTAAATTATTACTATTACCATTATTATTATTATTATTATATATGGGGAAGCGCTAAACCCGCAAAGATCAGAGAGTGGCTAGGTAAATGGGAGTCAATCAGATCTGATCTGAGGAAGGAGAGGGTAGTTCAAATTCCATGGATCAAGAGCTCTTCACCAGCATCAAGGCCCTTCCCATTACGGTAATATTGATCAAATACACTTCACACACACATACAAACATATATATATATATATATATGCTGGAAAACAACCCCGGGGGGACTCAAATGATAGATGCAACGTTCAAAACCTATGCCTCACACTCATGTAAAAGTGTTGGTACCTCTATAATTTGTTACATTACTTTTATTTTACCTCCATAGATAAACTTTTCTTTCCCACTTTTTCCCTTCCCCTCATCTATTCTATGGCTCGGTTCATCTTCTATTGGCTATGGGCACTGGTATGCCTAGGGGCACTTCCTGTACCCTTCTCTCTCTCTCTCTCCCCCTCCCTCACTTACTCACTCCAGAGAAGACGTTCTTTGGGAACGTACTTGCTTGGACATCCTCCTCTTTTCTGCAATTTTGCAAGCTCCTGATGATGTGTTGATTGCAACACGAAAGGCCTGAGCTATCAATCTATTCCCCCGTGGTTGTTTTGCATCCTGAACCGCATGGTTTGCGATAATTTTTCGTTCCAGAATGCTGTTCAAGTGCCATTACCAAACGAATTTATCCCAATAAGAAATAATGTAAAATAGACTAGTCCTTTTAGACCCCCAAAAATACACTTACAAAAGCATTTAAAAAAATAAACTTACATAAAAGGGCGAGTTTGGAGACCATCGTAAACCGGGTACCACTGTATATATATATATATATATATATATATATATATATATATATATATATATATATATATATATATATGGAAGACAAGCCACGGAGGTGGAAATCCTTAGCTCAAGTAGTTTAACACTTCTCACTGCGTCATCAGGAGCTGTGTAATGATGCAAAAGTAGCAACAGGAGAAATGAGGGGAAGTTTTCTCAGAGTATGGTACAGTGAGTGACGCCAGCACCTCTCTCAGGAGAGACAGGGAGAGAGAGAGAGAGAGAGATTAGAGTAAAAAAAATGCTGGAGCAGAGGAAATTAATGACATTCTAGATGGCACAAATGAACAAATGAAGTCAGGGGGGAAAAATAATGAGCAGTGTATATTTCGACCTCACATTGAGAGTTTCTTCAGTAGACCTCAGTTGATATTTGAATAAACAAATTTCAAGAACATCAAATAAACACAGTTATTTGATTCTCTATGAAATTCATAAAACATTTCTGTCGTTGAGATTCAAGATTGTTTTCGCAACGGTGTTGTTACAGCGTGTAGCCAGATACTTCCATGGTTAAGTTTTAGAGAATTACAGAGCACATTTTATATGCTGATTATTTATGAAAAGCGCTAAATCCGTGCGAGTCATTCAAGGAATGAAGTCTGGAGCCTCCGTCTTGCAAGCACCGGGCGAGACAAGCACACACCTTCCTCACTCTACACACCTTCCTCACTCTACACACCTTCCTCACTCTACACACCTTCCTCACTCTACACACCTTCCTCACTCAACACACCTACCTACCTACCTACCTTACACATTCATTTTAACCATGGGAGAAGCTCTAAACCTGTCGGGGCCATGCAGCTCATAGGGAACTGGAGGCGTTCAGATGTGATCCAAGGAAGAGGAGGTTTAAGTCCTATTCCTTGGATGAAGAACCCATCACCCACATCAAGGAACCTACTGAGTTTAATACGTCATAATATCTCTATATAAACATTCGTAAATTTTAAATTAATTAGGTTACAGAGTACATCTTACTCAAGACTCAACCCAATTATTACTGAAGTTACAGAATACAGTTTATTCAAGCCTGCGACAAATTATGAATTAGTTAATTTACAGAATACAACTTATTTAAGACTCATATTACGGATTAATTAGGTTACAAATTTCAGCTTACTTAAAACTCAAACAACTGCAAAATTTCAATATGCTTAATGTCATTACCGTGGTACTGCATTTCTTATCACCAATCCAAATGCTTCAGCCTCGAGCCATTAAAATGCCCAGGTGAACTCTCCTTTTGAGTGTTTAGCTGCGTTGATTGGTTGTGCGAAGTCTGTATGTTGAGTCACGCTCTTAGAGAGTACACGTAAACACTATGAACCTCTCTACTTCCGTCTGCTCTCAAGGCTCAATTCTAGCTTAGTTACGTCTAATGGTTCTCGACAATATTAGAGTCATTAATGCTACGCTTCACCTGTACATTAAACGTTAAGGATACGTCATTATTATTATTATTATTACTATTATTAGTATTATTATTATGATAATTGGGAAGCCCAAAACCCGTAGACGTCATACTACTTGGGGAAACTGAAGGTATTCAGGTTCAATCCAAGGAAAGGATTGATTCAATTCCTTGGCTCAAGATCGCCTCAGAGACAGTCCCTCAAGAGAGGCCCCTTACGTCTAATGGCCGCCCTGCTGTCATCCATAATGTAAGTATTAATGCAAAGTCAGTTTACATATACTAAGAGCTAAGCACTCGGGATGAAAATGCACTGAGATACACATCTCTCTGTATACATACACCAATGGATCCATACCTCTATGTATATATACACCGATACACACTTCTATGTATATATACACCGATACACTTTTATGTATATATACACTGATACACAATATATACATACACTGATACACATCTTTCGGTATATATAACTTTAGAGATACACCTCTCTCTCTCTCTATTTATATATATATATATATATATATATATATATATATATATATATATATATATATATATATATATATATATATATAATATATATATATATATATATATATATATATATATATAAGCTATATATATAGCTACCCTGAGTGATTATTGGGGAAATGTGGAAGGTATTCAGGTTTAATTCAGGGAACTCTAGAACACATCCAATTCCCAAAACCAAGAGCCCTCACCAGCTTCAAGGAACCTTCTTTGACGGGACCCTGAGAGATACATGCTATATTTGTGTAATATATATATATATATATATATATATATATATATATATATATATATATATATATATAGGAGGAGGTGCGGATTACCAAAACTATTATCCAGAGAGCTGAGGAGGGGTTGTTGAGGTGGTTCGGACATGTAGAGAGAATGGAACGAAACAGAATGACTTCGAGAGTGTATAAATCTATAGTGGAGGGAAGGCGGGGTAGGGGTCGGCCTAGGAAAGGTTGGAAGGAGGGGTAAAGAGGTTTTGTGTGCGAGGGCTTGGACTTCCAGCAAGCATGCGTGAGCGTATTTGATAGGAGAGAATGGAGACAAATGGTTTTTAATAATTGACGTGCTGTTGGAGTGTGAGCAAAGTAACATTTATGAAGGGATTCAGGGAAACCGGCAGGCCGGACTTGAGTCCTGGAGATGGGAAGTACAGTGCCTGCACTCTGAAGGAGGGGTGTTAATGTTGCAGTTTTATAACTGTAGTGTAAAGCACCCCTCTGGCAAGACAGTGATGGAGTGAATGATGATGAAAGTTTTTCTTTTTCGGGCCACCCTGCCTTGGTAGGAATTGGCCGATGTGTTAATAAAATATATATATATATATACACTGCAAGATACACACCTGGCTGCATATTTACCCTGGTAGATACAAGCTTTGAGAATACATTCTCCTGTAACATTAAGAATAATTCCATGTATTTTGCCTCCTGTTATTTTCTCATGTTTGCTTCTGTTTCTTGCTAGTTATTTCGTAACTTTTCTTGGGTAATTAGACAGGTAAAACACCTGAGTATCTTTATTTGAAGACGATTCGCCAATCAGCGGCTTTATTAATTCAATACAGAGCTTGTAAACTGTAGAAGATGGGGTAATCAGTCCCTTAGGGGGTAATCAGTCCCTCTGCAAGGCCGGGGGACTGATTATCTCACCTTCCACTGTCTTCTTAGCATAATCTTGCAAGGCCGAGGGACTGATTACCTCACCTTCCACTGTCTTCATAGCAAAATCTTGCAAGGCCGAGGGACTGATTACCTCACCTTCCACTGTCTTCATAGCATAATCTTGCAAGGCCGAGGGACTGATTACCTCACCTTCCACTGTCTTCATAGCATAATCTTGCAAGGCCGGGGGACTGATTACCTCACCTTCCACTGTCTTCATAGCATAATCTTGCAAGGCCGGGGGACTGATTACCTCACCTTCCACTGTCTTCATAGCATAATCTTGCAAGGCCGGGGGACTGATTACCTCACCTTCCACTGTCTTCATAGCATAATCTTGCAAGGCCGAGGGACTGATTACCTCACCTTCCACCGTCTTCATAGCATAATCTTGCAAGGCCGGGGACTGATTACCTCACCTTCCACTGTCTTCATAACATAATCTTGCAAGGCCGAGGGACTGATTATCTCACCTTCCACTGTCTTCATAACATAATCTTGCAAGGCCGAGGGACTGATTATCTCACCTTCCACTGTCTTCATAACATAATCTTGCAAGGCCGAGGGACTGATTACCTCACCTTCCACCGTCTTCTTAGCATAATCTTGCAAGGCCGAGGGACTGATTATCTCACCTTCCACTGTCTTCATAGCATAATCTTGCAAGGCCGAGGGACTGATTATCTCACCTTCCACTGTCTTCTTAGCATAATCTTGCAAGGCCGAGGGACTGATTACCTCACCTTCCACTGTCTTCTTAGCATAATCTTGCAAGGCCGGGGGACTGATTACCTCACCTTCCACTGTCTTCGTATATCCTCTGCATTGAACTAATAAAACCCCAGGTGGGGGAACCGTCTTCAAAATAAACATACCCAGGTGCTGCTCATGGGTCTAATTCATCATCTTAATTACAGTGCTTCATTAGCTTCATTTTTTCCTAAATTAGAGGCCGTTATTAATTATAGTTATTTTTTCTTAATAAAGTCATTACTTTCTCATGTTTTACTTGTCCACCAGTCTTTATATTTATATTTTTAAGAGAAAATAAAAATTGAAAATTGTGATTTTATTTTTTTTATTGCGGCCGATGTCAACATTTTGTACGTTATAGATGTTTCCTTAAAAAATAAAAATAATAATAGTAGTAGTAAGAAGAAGAAGAAGAAGAAGAAGAAGAAGAAGAAGAAGAAGAAGAAGAAGAAGAAGAAGAAGAAGAAGAAGAAGAAGAAGAAGAAGAAGAAGAAGAAGAGGAGGAGGAGGAGGAAGAAGAGGAAGAGGAAGAGGTAGAAGAAGAAGAAGAGAAAGAAGAAGAAGAAGAAAAAGGAAAAAAAAGAAAAGAAATTTTGGGGGTGATGTATTTTATCATTGTTAAGCGCTTGTTTCGAGGACTGCACAGCCCCACCTCGTAATTACAGTCAGCTTTACACTGTAGCTAAGACAGTGAACCGGGTGACTGTTGACCACTCAATACTCTGACTGGGTACTGTAAGGTGCGCTCGCTACTCTTTACTTGCTAAAACAATTAATTTTCCTTAGGTACTTTCATTTTCTTAATACCGTCTTCATTTTTCCTCAATATATATATATATATATATATATATATATATATATATATATATATATATATATATATATATGTCGTGCCGAATAGGTAAAATTGATCAATTAGCAAGAACTCATTTAAAATTAAGTCCTTTCTAAAAATTTCTCTTATACATCTAAAGATATATTTTTTTCATTTATGTTAATGTAGAAATTAATGATTTTGAATGAAAAGAACTTAGAAAACTTACCTAACCTTATTGTAACAAGTGCAATTTAATTTAGCCTAATCCAACCAAATATATTTTAGATAAGTTTACAATAATTTAACAATGAACAAACACAATGAAATATTCTTTTTTCGTCAGGTTCAGAATGATTTTTGCGAAATTATTGCATACACAAATTTTCGCTTGTCTTATTCGGCAAGAAGAGAGTTGCTATTTAAGCCAAAATCGGAAGTTTTACAAGATGAAAAACAAACTCGAGGGAAATTGAATGATAGTTCTAGGCCTTTCCTGTTGCAATCAACACATTATGTGTGTGTGTGTGTGTGTGTGTGTGTATGTGTACTCACCTAGTTGTGGTTGCAGGGGTCGAGTCCTGGCCCCGCCTCTTCACTGGCCGCTACTGGGTCACTCTCCCAGCGCATGAGCTTTATCATACCTCTTCTTAAAGCTATGAATGGATCCTGCCTCGCTTCCCAAACTATTCCACTTCCTGACTACTCTGTGACTGAAGAAATACTTCCTAACATCCCTGTGATTCATCTGAGTCTTCAACTTCCAACTGTGACCCCTTGTTGCTGTGTCCCATCTCTGGAACATTCTGTCTCTGTCTACCTTGTCAATTCCTCTCAGTATTTTATATGTCGTTATCATGTCCCCCCTATCTCTCCTGTCCTCCAGTGTCGTCATGTCGATTTCCCTTAACCTATCTTCGTAGGACATACCCCTTAGCTCCGAGACTAGTCTTGTTGCAAACCTTTGCACTTTCTCTAGTTTCTTTACGTGCTTGGCTGGGTGTGGGTTCCAAACTGGTGCTGCATACTCCAATATGGGCCTAACGTACACAGTGTATAGGGTCCTGAACGATTCCTTATTAAGATGTCGGAATGCTGTTCTTAGGTTTGCTATAGGCCCGTATGCTGCGGCAGTTATTTGGTTGATGTGCGCCTCAGATGTGCCTGGTGTTATGCTCAACCCAAGATCTTTTTTTCTTGAGTGAGGTTTGAAGTATCTGTCCCCCTAGACTGTACTCCGTCTGCGGTCTTCTTTGCCCTTCCCCAATCTTCATGTCTTTGCACTTGGTGGGGTTGAACTCCAGGAGCCAATTGCTGGACCAGGCTTGCAGTCTGTCCAGATCCCTTTGTAGTTCTGCCTGGTCCTCGTCCGATTGAATTCTTCTCATCAACTTCACATCATCTGCAAACAGGGACACTTAGGAGTCTATTCCTTCCGTCATGTCGTTCACAAATACCAGAAACAGCTCCGGTTCTAGGACTGACCCCTGTGGAACCCCACTCGTCACCGGCGCCCACTCTGACACCTCGCCACGTACCATGACTCGCTGCTGTCTTCCTGACAGGTATTCCCTGATCCATTGGAGTGCCTTCCCTGTTATCCCTGTCTGGTCCTCCAGCTTTTGCACTAATCTCTTGTATGGAACTGTGACAAACGCCTTCTTACAGTCAAAGAAAATGCAATCTACCCACCCCTCTCTCTCTCTCTTGTCTCACTGCTGTCACCCTGTCATAGAACTCCAGTAGGTTAGTGACACAGGATTTCCCGTCCAAGAAACCGTGTAGGCCTTCGTTGGTAAGCTCATTCCTTTCTAGGTGTTCCACCACTCTTCTCCTGATAATCTTCTGTATGACCTTGCATACTATACATGTCAGTGACACTGATCTGTAGTTTAGTGCTTCATGTCTGTCTCCTTTTTTAAAAATTGGGAATACATTTGCTGTCTTCCATACCTCAGGTAATCTCCCTGTTTCGATAGATGTGTTGAAAATTGTTGTTAGGGTACACATAGCGCCTTTGCTCCCTGTGTGTGTGTGTGTGTACTCACCTAATTGTGGTTGCAGGGGTCGAGACTCAGCTCCTGCCTCTTCGCTGTACGCTACTGGGTCTCTGCTCTCCCTGCTCCATGAGCTTTATCATACCTTGTCTTAAAACTATGTATGGTTCCCGCCTCCACTATATCGTTCGCTAGACTATTCCACTTCCTGACTACTCTATGGCTGAAGAAATGCTTCCTAACATCCCTTTGACTCATCTGAGTCTTCAGCTTCCAGTTGTGCCCCCTTGTTTCTGTGTTCCCTCTCTGGAACATCATGTCACTACCTACCTTGTCGATTCCTCGCAGTATTTTGTATGTCGTTATCATGTCTCCTCTAATCCTTCTGTCCTTCTGTGTGTATGTGTGTGTGTGTGTGTGTTGTGTGTGTGTGTGTGTGTGTGTGTGTGTGTGTGTGTGTGTGTGTGTGTGTGTGTGTGTGTGTGTGTGTGTGTGTGTGTGTGCACTAATTAACCAGCCAACTGTACACACATAAATTCTTCTTAAATACTCATTACTTTATAGTACTCTTCGTTACATATTAAATACTATTTACATATAAGATTTCCTTCGCATATTAGTTGCTGTTACATTTTTGTTACAATATATAACTGTTTTTTTTTAGCTGTTTTGAGCCCCTTATCTCTGGGGTGGTCAATAAAGACTTCACAAGCACATTTAATACCTCGCCTCCTCTATATTAGATTATTTTTGTCCGGTTATTTGCGTAGATCAAACAGCTGGTGTTGTGTATGTGGCGTTTTTAATAGGGTTCCCTAGGCTGGTGGTGGTAGTGGTGGGTGCTTGGTGGTGGAGTGTGACTGGTTAGCGGTGGACTGGCTGTGTGGTGTTGGTGATGATAGTGGTTGGTGGTGTGTAACTGGTCTGTGTGGTGTGACTGGTTGATGTGGTCTGCCTGGGTGGTGGTGATGGTGGTTGTGTTAGTAGGGGTGGTAGAAATAATATTAATAATATTGGTAATATTTGCAGTGGTCGTAGTGTTAGTAGTGACGGTATTAATAACGTCAGCAGAAGTACCAGTGGTGGTAGTACTAGTATTACTGTTATAGTAGTGGTGGTAGTACTAGTAGAATGTCTCTCGAAGACGGGATTTGTTATATGACAAAAATTGCATCGCAGGGAGGTACTCAAACACCTTTCTTTTCTAACAAAAATAATACTTCAAACAACAACCATCTTCTAACAAAATATTTTATAATAAAAAAGTATCTATCGAATATAATTTCTCTAACAAAAAAAATCGCAGTCTTTCACCTGACAATTCCTTCTAGTTATATATATATACACCGAGAGACAGGTTTGTCAGTATATATGTACAAGTGTATATGTATATATATACACTAAGAGGTGTCTCTAAATATAAACACACCGAAAGATGAGAAGTGTGTATCGCTATATACATAAAGTGTGTATCTTTCAGTGTATATAAACCGAGAGGTGCGTATCTCATTATGGTATATACACCGAGAGGTGTATATCTATGTCTACACACGGAGAAGTATCTATTTTCACCGAAAGGAGTCTGTATACAAAGAGAGATGTGTATCTCTCTATATATACAATCTGATTCAGTCCTTATTTAAAGGATGCAATTGCTCTTGACGGTATCGTCTGAGTAAATTACAGCCTTAATGACCCTCCGAGCAGTCACGATCCTTTACAGCCTAAACAACCAAGCGTAGGGAATGTATACAGAGGAGGTAAGGTAAGATTGGTCAGGAAACAGGACAAGAAACGCACAGAGAAGTCATATTAGCAAGAGGGTTGTTATATCTGTGCTGGTAGATACATGTACAAGACTAGAAAGAAGCAGTGGCGGCGAGGGTGGTAGTGGGAGCTCAGGTTATAGCATATATAGTGTGCTTATAATTCGCAGAACAAGCGAAATATTTGCAAACATTTATCTCGGGTCAGAGAATGCTCTTGCCTAAGAACTTCGGAACAAAGTACACAGTGGTGGGGGATGGTACTGCGTCTTTGTTCCAAAGTTTATAGGTTCTAGTCTGTACATAAATGGTATACAATACCGACATGCTGAAGAATTAGACACATGTTCAATATTTGTGTATCTTTTTAGACGTTTCGCCATTCGACTTTATTAATACAAATTCAAGGATATAAATGGGAATAATGTAGAACTATATACAAAAAATGAAGTAATAATTTCTAGCTTCCTCTGTTTGACAATAAATGGTCTGGACATCTCTAGTACAACCAGCTTGACAGAGAAAATGTTAAACCACTACATGCTCCAGCTCCTGGGACCAGTCACCATGCTGGTGATTTAAATGCGAAACATTGGTTATGAGGCTCACCAATGCTCGATACAAGGGAAAAGTCGATAGCAGAGTTTACACCAGACAATGATCCGTATGTTGACTACAGAGGAACTAATATATTAGAGATCATACAGCAACATGTGCTCCCACCTGGAAGTGATTGTATCTTCCCTGTCTTTAAGTTCACAATCACCTTGCTCAGTACATAACTACGTATGTGATAGTGATCACTCTCAACTTTTGTCATTGGGATAGAAGAGAAAGAAGAATTGATAATGCCGAGGTGGATAATACGAGAGGCTACTCTGGTTCAGTACCGAGAAAATATACAATTACTGGTATAAATGACATATGGAAAAGGCAAATACTGAAATAACCGATGCATTATTGTAAGGGGGCAATATTTAACGCACCCGCGGCACTCCAATTGTAATATTTCCTAATGCATGATGGGCTGCGGAGTGTGATCTAGTAATACGCTGCAAATGAGCGGCATTTTATAGATTACGTGTCAATTGCACTCTTTCAAATTTAATAAAATATAAAAAACTATTGTTGCGATAAACGGACGCAATATAACTAAAGCAACAAGAGAAGCGTAGATAAAATACATCACAAAGAAGTTTAGCAAATGTACAGGAGGCTATTATAAATTTCCAGAGTCTATCCCTGATACCAAAACAAGACATTATGATCCGAATAAACAATTATGTGACAGGAGAAAACACTAATACAAGTATTTAAAAAAGCTTCTAAAGAGATAAGTAGCAACGAACAATATTGCACGAGGTTAACATTACGCAAAAAGAAACAATGTAAAGGAAATCATTATCATTTCAGGATGGGTAGGATGAACAACAGAGATTTCAGGATGGGTAGGATGAACAACAGAGATTTCAGGATGCCGAAATTGCAATGGGCGTCCAGGAAAGCAAAGGATTCGGCACCTGGTGGAGACACAACACAGCTTTTTGAATCATGTCACGAACGAACAATGGCAACTATTACGCTTTTATAATTTAATATGGTGGATTCACTGCCTGGCATTCTTACCAACAACAGTGAAGAAACAGTCTTAAAAGGGAATTATTCCTTAACAATGTTTTAGACATCACTGAAAAAGCATATGATATAGTCTGGACATATGATATAGTCTGGACATATGATATAGTCTGGACATATGATATAGTCTGGACATATGATATAGTCTGGACTCATGGTCTTTCAGAATTCAAGTCAGTGGGAGATGGCGGCAAAATCAGCAATATTTTGATAAAGTTTCTTATAAGACAGAAAGGATAAAAGTTGGAACCTTAGGAGAACATCCAAGATAACGCTGCTAAGCAACCATCACAGTCGCAACACCTGACGTAAAAGCAAAAAGAAGAAACAAGAAGAAGAACAGAAAAAAATCAACTATATCTTCCCTCATTATAAATATCAGTTAAGAAGCTCTTACTAAAACTGTTGTTGTTATTGTTATTATTATTTTCAAGGGGAAGAGCTAAACCTGTAAGGGGATCATACAGTGCCTGGAAAGTGGGAGGCAATCAAGTTTGATCCAAGGCAAGGGAAGGAGAGACCCACTTTCATGGCTCTAGCTCCCTTGAGGAGACCACCACACATGATATTATGAAACAACCTTGACAACACAATCCTTACTTCCGCTGATCATAATATTACTCCACTTAGCAAAATAATAATAATAATAATAATAATAATTATTATTATTATTATTATTATTAATTTATTATTATTATTATTATTTTATTATTTTCACCGGGAAGCATTAGACCCGTAGGAGTCATACATTGCCTGGAAATTTATCAAAATGTAATTTTGATTTAATTAGTTTTAAAGCCTTTAGTGTAGGTGGATCATCAACGCTGCTCTTCACTTGTATACAAACTAAAATAACATAAAGTATACAACTTATATACACAGTGACATACACGTATATACGCTACACGCTACACGAGGGTCAAGGCTGCATGTCGCCTCTTCACCACCAGTCGAGAATACCTTAATCCCTAAAACAGGAATTAAAGCCAACTCAGCGTGCATACAATGACACTCCCGGTATATGTATCTGGGCTCGCCTTTATACGAGTTACGCTTCAAAAACAACATATGTTGCAGAATGAAAACCTCTTGTTTCCTTGTATATTATGTGGGTACAATGGTACAAACATAAAACTTTCGTCATCACTATAATGTGAGTACGATGGTACAAACAAGACTTTCATCACTATAATGTGAGTACAATGGAACAAACAAAACGTTAGTCATCACTACATAATGTGGGTACAATGGTACAAACATAAAACCTTAGTCATCACTATACAATGGTACAAAAATAAAACCTTAGTCATCACTATACAATGTGGGTACAATGGTACAAACATAAAACTCTAATCATCACTAAATAAACGTGGAACGAAAAGTATGACGGGATATGAAATTATGGTAAGAAACGATGCAAAAGTTTGGTAATGGAGTTGGTGGAGTTTGGGAGAACACTGCGTGCAGATGTTCCCCAGCGGCCACCTCAAAGCCACTCTTCTATTTTTTTAATATAATTTAATACAAGCGCAGAGTTTAAGTACCGTACTCTACATGAGAGGTACGTCACAGCGCCACACGGTTGTGTATGTACAACCAGAAGTACACATTCCTCTCGGTATAATGTATACAACCAGAAGTACACATTCCTCTCGGTATAATGTATACAACCAGAAGTACACATTCTTCTCGGTATAATGTATACAACCAGAAGTACACATTCCTCTCGGTATAATGTATACAACCAGAAGTACATCCCTCTCGGTATAATGTATACAACCGAAGTAACATTTCTCGGTATAATGTATACAACCAGAAGTACACATTCCTCTCGGTATAATGTATACAACCAGAAGTACACATCCCTCTCGGTATAATGTATACAACCAGAAGTACACATCCCTCTCGGTATAATGTATACAACCAGAAGTGCACATTCCTCTCGGTATAATGTATACAACCAGAAGTACACATCCTCTCGGTATAATGTATACAACCAGAAGTACATATCCTCTCGGTATAATGTATACAACCAGAAGTACACATTCCTCTCGGTATAATGTATACAACCAGAAGTACACATTCCTCTCGGTATAATGTATACAACCAGAAGTACACATTCCTCTCGGTATAATGTATACAACCAGAAGTACACATTCCTCTCGGTATAATGTATACAACCAGAAGTACATATTCCTCTCGGTATAATGTATACAACCAGAAGTGCACATTCCTCTCGGTATAATGTATCTAACGAGCGACATAATGAAAAAACAAGAGTTAAAACTTCACAGAATGGAATTTCTAGCAGTCAGCTCAACATTACATCCAGAATATGAAAATCAAGGAAACCAAATATAAAAATAATTATTGTGGTTTAAGATCTGCTGGGTAACCCAAAATTAGAATGGAAACAACTTACGTAGCACTCCGTATTTACCAAGAGAGATAAATCTCTAAGGATATACAATGAATGCTTATTTTAATTCCTATATGAGGGACTAAAGTATTGCCTTAATTATCATTGTAAAAAGGATAGGCTTTAAACCTAACAGCTCAGCCATCACTTGTCGTGGAAACGAAACACTTCTCATGTTTGTATTTGTCTATCTCTATACATCACTTCTTTTTATTAACACATCGGCGGTTTCCACCAAGGTAGGGTGGCCCGAAAGAGAAAAACTTTCACCATCATTCACCCCGTCACTGTCTTGCCAGAGGTGCTCTTACACTACAGTTATAAAACTGCAACATTAACACCCCTCCTTCAGAGTGCAGGCACTGTACCCTCCACCTCCAGGACTCAAGTCCGGCCTGCCGGTTTCCCTGAATCCCTTCATAAATATTACCTTGCTCACACTCCAACAGCACATCAAGTCCTTAAAACCATTTGTCTCCATTCGCTCCTATCTAACATCCTCACGCATGTTTGCTGGAAGTCCAAGCCCCTCAAACACAAAACCTCCTTTACCGGCTCCCTCCAACCTTTTCTATGCCGACCCCTACTTCGCCTTCCCTCCACTACAGATTTATATATTCTCGAAGTCATTCTACTTTGTTTCATCCTCTCTACACGTCCGAACCACCTCAGCAACCCTCCTCAGCAATCTGTATAATAGTTTTGGTAATCCCACACCTTCTCCCAATTTCCAAACTACAAATTCTCTGCATTATATTCACACCACACATTGCCCTCAGACACGATATATCCACTGCCTCCAGCTTCACACCCATATAAGAGCGTTGGTATAACTATACTCCCATACATTCCCCTCTTTGCTTCCATGGACAAAGTTCTTTGTATCCACAGACTCCTCAGTGCACTATTCATCTTTTTCCCCTCGTCAATTCTATGATTCACCTCCTCTTTCATAGACCCATCTGCTGACACGTCCACCCCCAAATATCTGAATACATTCACCTCCTCCATACTCTCTCCCTCCAACCTGATATCCAATCTTTCGTTATCAATTTTTTGTTATCCTCATCACCTTACTCTTTTCTTTATTCACTTTCAATTTTCTTCTTTTACATACCCTACCAAACTCATTTACCAACCTCTGCAACTTCTCTTCAGAATCTCCAAAAGCATAGTGTCATCAGCAAAGAGCAACTGTGACAACTCCGACTTTGTGTTAGATTCTTTATCTTTTAACCCCAAACCTCTTACCAACACCCGAGCATTCACTTCTCTTACAACCCCATCTATAAATATATTGAACAACCATGGTGATATCACACATCCCTGTCTAAGGCCTATTTTACTGGGAAATAATCTCCCTCTCTTCTACATACTGTAACCTGAGCCTCACTATCCTCCTAAAAATTTCCTGTTTTAATAACCTACCTTCTGTTCCATACATATGCAACATCTGCCACATTTCTCCCCTATCCACCCTGTCATACGCCTTTTTCAAATCCATAAATGCCACAAAAACCTCTTTACTCTTATCTAAATACTGTTCACCTATATGTTTCACTGTAAATACTTGGTCTACCCAACTCCTACCCTTACTAAAGCCTCCTTGTTCATCTGCTATCGTGCTCTCCGTCTTACTCTTACTTCTTTCAATAATAACTCTACCATACACTTTACCAGGTATACTCAACAGACTTATTCCTCTATTTTTTGCATTCTCTTTTTTATCAAACTAAAATAAATTGGTGGTGGTGGTGGGTTAGGACACTTGGCTGGCATATTAAGTTTAAATACTATCAACTACGTACATAGGGGTCATCCGGCTGCACATCACCTGTACACCATCAGTCAAAGTTACATCAACTCCTATTTTTTTTTTGTACACAGCCATCTTCCACTAAGGAACAGTGACCCCAAAAATTAAACACATTTACTATCATTTATTTAATAGCAGTCTTACCAGAAACTCAAAGACATCATAATTCAATTGATCATCCGTATTGCATCAACCCCACCACTTCTTCAGAATGCAGGCAGCGTGCTTCCCACCTTCAAGACTTAAATTTGCCTAACCTGCTTCTCCTGAATCCCTTCATAAATATTACCTTCCTCACACTCCACAAGTACGTCAAACCCTAAAAACCACTTGTCTCCATTCATTCCTGTCTAACACGATCACACACGCCTGCTGGATGCTAAAGCCCCTACCACAAAACAAAAATCACTCCCTCCCGCCCGACCTTTCCTGCGACGACTCATATCCATTACTCCTTCTAAGCCGTGCTTATACATGCTTTATTGCTCTCAGATATGAAATCATCGCTACCGCCAGCCTCCTCCTCGCTGCAACATTTAAAGACTGTGCCCTACACCTATATAAATGTTTTGGTGCAACTATACTCTGATACAGTCCACGTTCTGCCTCCATGGATAAAGTGTCTTCTTGTAATAGACACCTCAACACATAACCTACTTTTTTTCTCTTCATCTGTTCTGTAGTTCGCCTCGTCTTCCATCGACCCATCTGCTTTTTTTTTTACACAGGGTTTGACAAATGTTGACACGTTCACTCCCAAAATATCCAGATACGTTCACTTCCTCCAATCTAAGAAACATTTTTCCACTGTCTAATCTCTTCGATACTTTCACTTTTAATTTCCTTCTTTTACGCCCCTTCCCAGACTCATCCACCAACCTTACCAACTTCTCTTCAGAATCTCCCTAAGAACTGTGTCATCGGCATAGAAATATGTTAAACAACCATGGTGACATCAAACATTCTTGTCTAAGGCCTACCTTCACTGGAAAATAACTCCCCCTCCCCTACATAGCCTAACATGAGCCTCACCTTCTATACTGTATAAAAGAACTTTAGTACTGTTAGTAACCTACCACCTATTCTACATTTTTGCAACATCAGCCACACTGCTTCCCTATCCACCCTCTCACATGACTTTTCTAAATCCATAAATGCAACGAACAGTTCCTTACCCCTATTTAAGTACTGTTCACTTACATGCTTTATTGTAAACACTTGGCTTATACATCCCCTACTTGTCATATCTCCTCCACGTTCTTTTACAATCATACTTTGTCTTATCCCTAAATTATGCCATAATAATTATACCGCACACTTTACTAGGTATACTCAACTGTCTTATTTCCCTATAATTCTGTTCCTTACACTCTCTAATTGCCCTTTTTTCTATATACAAAGAAATTATACATGTTCTCTTCTAGTTCATAGGTACCTTTCCTTACCTAGTGCATATATAAACGAATGCACCAACCACTCTAAAACTGTATCCCCAACTGTTTGTATCCCAACTGTTCGTATCCCCAACTGCCTGTATCCCCAACTGTTCGTATCCCCAACTGCCTGTATCCCCAACTGTTCGTATCCCCAACTGCCTGTATCCCCAACTGTTCGTGTCCCCAACTCCTTTTAGCATCTCAGTCTAAATCCGGTCTGACCCAGCTGCTTTTATTCTGACCCAGCTGCTTTTATTCTATCCACTGCCTCCCGTACTATTTCCATATTTACCTCCGGTTCTTCCTTACTCCTACCAGATTTCATTCCTACCTACCCAGTGCAGGATATAACACCATACCTTTCATCATCAATATTTAACAACTCCTTAAAATGTTCCCTCCATCTCTCCGGTACATCCACCTTCCATCTAACATCTCCCTAGTTTCGTTGTTCCCTCCATCTCTCCGGTACATCCACCTTCCATCTAACATCTCCCTAGTTTCGTTCTTAACTGACAAGTCCATTTGCTCACCAGGTTTTCTCAACTTTCTAATCTCTCTCCAAAACTGTTTCTTATTCTCAGCAAAATTTCCTGACAAAGACTCACCCATTCTCTCACTGGCTCTACGTTCCACCTCCCTCACCACCCGTTTAACCTCTTCTTTTCTCTTCCTATATTATGCCTTCCGTTATGTCATTTTCGAGTTATATAAACCTCTCATATGCTAAATTTTTGCCTCTAATATAAAAATTAAAATAAACTCAAAGTGTTTAGATATTGAGCTTAACACCCTTCTAAGTGTATATACGCATGTTTTTTTTTTTTAATGTTTATGCAACACCTAACAAAAAACAACCAACTTAATGTATTTTGATGAATATTCTGTATGTATATACTTTGCATGAATACATCTATAGATTTATGTATCATTCTTAGGCACATTAACACATGAATTTACATGCTCGTGTACGCATTTGTCAGTATGCATACGTGTCAACTCTGCGTATATATATATATATATATATATATATATATATATATATATATATATATATATATATATATATATATATACGTGAATCATACATCTTGCAGCTGCTACTGTGTATGTGAATCATACATCTGGCATCTGCTACTGTGTATGTGAATCATACATCTGGCAGCTGCTACTGTGTATGTGAATCATACATCTGGCAGTTGCTACTGTGTACGTGAATCATACATCTGGCATCTGCTACTGTGTATGTGAATCATACATCTGGCAGCTGCTACTGTGTATGTGAATCATACATCTGGCATCTGCTATTGTGTATGTGAATCATACATCTGGCAGCTGCTACTGTGTATGTGAATCATACATCTGGCAGTTGCTACTGTGTACGTGAATCATACATCTGGCATCTGCTACTGTGTATGTGAATCATACATCTGGCAGCTGCTACTGTGTATGTGAATCATACATCTGGCATCTGCTACTGTGTACGTGAATCATACATCTGGCAGTTGCTACTGTGTATGTGAATCATGCATCTGGCAGTTGCTACCGTGTATGTGAATCATACATCTGGCAGTTGTTACTATTTATGTTGGTGATGTAGTGTTGATATTTCGCCAACTTAAAACACTCTTCGTGCCTAAGAAGTGAATTAAAGAGAGAAGAGAAGGAAGGAGAGAGGGAAGAAGGAAAGGAAAGAGGGAAGGTAAGAACGAAGGGAGGCAGGAAGAGAAGGGATGAAAGAAGGAAATAAGGGAAGATACATTGGGGCGTGATGTCTAAACTTTCATGAACACTGCCTGTTCATTTATTATTATTATTATTATTATTATTATTATTATTATTATTATTTTCAGTTGGAGTCTGGCATCACGAGTAACAAACGTTCAGATTTCAACGCTGTCTGTTTTTTTTTCAAGATCACCGTTGTTTATATGCTTTATGTAACCTGACCTAACACAACCTAACTTAACCTACACTAACCTAACCCAACCTAACCTAGCCTAAACTTAACGCAATCTAACCTAGCCTAAACTAACCTAACACAACCTAACCTAGCCTAATCTAACCTAACCCAATCTAACCTAGCCTAAACCTAACGCAACCTAACCTAGCCTAACTAACCTAACCAAAACTAACTTAACCCAACCTAACCTAGCCTAAACTAACCTAACCCAACCTAACCTAGCCTAAACTAACTTAACACAACCTAACCTAACCTAACACGACCTAACCTAGCCTAGACTAACCTAACCTATCCTAGACTAACCTAACCTATCCTAGACCAACCTAACCTATCCTAAACTAACCTAACACAAACTAACCTAACCTAAACTGACCTAACCCAACCTAACCTAGATTAAACTAACCTTACACAACCTAACTTAACCTAACCTAATGCAACCTAACCTAGCCTAAACTAACCTAACTTGAACTAACTTAACCTAACCTAGCCTAAACTAACTTAACCTAACCTAAACACAACCTAACCTAACCTAAACTAACCTAACAAAACCTCACCTAAACTAACCTAACACAACCTAAACGAACCTAAACTAACCTAACACAACCTAGCCTAACTTAAACTAACCTAACTTAAAGCAAAAAGGATATGAACAACTGGAACTGATAAAAAAAACTAACACTGAATACTACGTTAAAAAACAGACCTAGTAAACCAAGAACAGGTTTTTTAAAACCACACTGCTTATACGAACATTCAATAAACCTCACCATCTGTAAGAGTAATGAAATAATAAATGTAACCGAATAACACCAATTTCGATTAATTATTTTTTTTTTCAGAAACAATAAGGATTATTTTTGTTATTCTAAACAATTAACATACAATATTGATTATATAATACCGAATAATCCATGTTTACAACACCAATTATTTCTTACTTTTTTTTACAAAAAAAAAACAGGATTTAATCTTTATTTCGAATAAAACTAATAAATCGTTACTGATAGATGCACAAATTCATTATTATTAGGTTAGGTTAGGAAAGGTTCGTCTGGATCCAGGACAAGTGTTTCCTGACGCTGGTCTTAGTCAGATGATGACCCGCCGTTGGAGCTTTTGGTCACTTGACCGAAGCCTTCCGCTGGCTTACAGGTCCACCCGTTTAAAAATTATGGTCATAATTATAACCATTTTTTTCTGTATTATTATTTTTCGAACATAAACAAAACAATTTCTCTTCACAAGAAGGATCAGCAGTATTACTCGTTAATCAATGCTGATCAATACCCAATACTCGCAACAAATGTTACTTACGGAAAAAAAAAAGATCAGTTTTTTTACTGTCAGTAAGACTACTGATTGATACTTACTACTTACAAGCACACTACTTAATCTTTGCTAATTGATCCATTTGCATGACTAATTCACAGTGTTTAGGAGAACACTGGCAAGTTCAGACTAGTTATTGCCATATTAATCAATTCTCACTTGCAAATGCAGTGATTAATTGTTTACATTTGGTAGGTAGCTGAGTAATACTCAAAGTTTACAGTAAAGCACACTAGTTTACAGTAAAGCACACTAGTTTACAGTAAAGCACACTAGTTTACAGTAAAGCACACTAGTTTACAGTAAAGCACACTAGTTTACAGTAAAGCACACTAGTTTACAGTAAAGCACACTAGTTTACAGTAAAGCACACTAGTTTACAGTAAAGCACACTAGTTTACAGTAAAGCACACTAGTTTACAGTAAAGCACACTAGTTTTCTTAGTGAAAAACAACGAAATGCGGTTGTTTACAGCGAGAGATTTTACTGATTGTAATAATGTTGAGAGAATTGCCACACTAGTGCAACTCATGGGACATTTTCTTGTGGCAACGTTTCGCTCTCCATGAGCTTTGTAACGGCTCGACAAAGCTCCTGGAGAGCGAAACGTTGCCACAATAGAATGTCACATTAGTTGTACATGTCCTTTTGACTAATATATCTCTGCTTGTTTTCAGTGATACATTTTACATTGTACTCACCTAATTGTACTCACCTAATTGTGGTTGCAGGGGTCGAGACTCAGCTCCTGGCCCCGCCTCTTCGCTGTCTGCTACTGGGTCTCTGCTCTCCCTGCTCCATGAGCTTTATCATACCTTGTCTTAAAACTATGTATGGTTCCTGCCTCCACTATATCTTTCTCTAGACTATTCCACTTCCTGACTACTCTGTGGCTGAAGAAATGCTTCCTGACATCCCTTTGACTCATCTGAGTCTTCAGCTTCCAGTTGTGTCCCCTTGTTTCTGTGTTCCTCTCTGAAACATCCTGTCACTATCTACCTTGTCAATTCCCCGCAGTATTTTGTATGTCGTTATCATGTCTCCTCTGACCCTTCTTTCCTCCAGTGTTGTTAGTCCTATTTCCCTCAATCTTTCTTCATAAGACAGACCCCTGAGTTGTGGAACTAACCTTGTCGCAAACCTTTGCACTTTCTCTAGTTTCTTTACGTGCTTGACCAGGAGTGGGTTCCAGACTGGTGCTGCATATTCTAGTATGGGCCTGACGTACACGGTATACAGTGTCTTGAACGATTCCTTGTTAAGGTAACGGAACGCTAATCTTAGGTTTGCCAGTCGCCCATATGCTGCCACAGTTATCTGGTTGATGTGTGCCTCCGGAGACGTGCTTGACGTTATACTCACTCCAAGGTCTTTCTCCTTTGCCGAGGTTTGTAGCCTTTGTCCGCCTAGCTTGTACTCTGGCAGCGGTCTTCTTTGCCCTTCTCCGATCCTCATGACTTTGCATTTGGAGGGATTGAATTCAAGAAGCCAATTGCTAGACCAGATGTCGAGCTTGTCCAGGTCTGTTTGCAGCCCTGCCTGGTCCTCTTCCGATGTGATTCTCCTCATTATTTTCACATCATCCGCGAATAGAGACACTTCTGAGTCTATCCCGTCAGTCATGTCATTTACATAAACCAGGAATAACACTGGTCCTAGGACTGACCCCTGCGGTACACCACTCGTCACAGGCGCCCACTGTGATACCTCACCACGCACCATGACCCGTTGTTGCCTCCCTTTGAGGTATTCCCTGATCCATTCCAGTGCCCTTCCTGTTATACCTGCTTGTTCTTCCAACTTCTTTACTAATCTCATGTGAGGAACTGTGTCGAAGGCCTTCCTGCAGTCCAGGAAAATGCAATCAACCCACCCTTCTCTCTCCTGCCTTACCTCTGTTACTCTATCATAGAACTCTAGGAGGTTTGTTACACAGGATTTGCCTTCCCGGAATCCGTGCTGTCTGGTGTTTATTATCCTGTTCAGCTCGAGGTGTTCCACCATTCTTTTCCTGATGATTTTCTCCAGGACTTTGCACACTATACATGTAAGTGACACCGGTCTATAGTTTAGTGCCTCTTTTCTGTCTCCTTTTTTAAAAATGGGGACTACGTTGGCCTTCTTCCATTGTCATCTCTCTCTCTCTCTCTCTCTCTCTCTCTCTCTCTCTCTCTCTCTCTCTCTCTCTCTCTCTCTCTCTCTCTACCGTAGCACGCGCCTTCTTATTATCCCCAACTTCTTCTGGCGTTTATTTAATTATTAAATTATAAATGAAGCTAAAACTTTTAGGTAAGAAAATTAAAGTTTTCTCTCTCCTGAGACGTTCATTTTCATAGACTTGCTTCCTGAAGTTCTGTGTTCTCTCCACGACTGTGTTCTTTTTTGTACATATGTACTGGTGTTTTCTTTACAGGTGTGCTCTGTTTGATCTTTCTTTCTCTCTCTCTCTCTTAGTGATGCACTCTTCTCTTTACAAGTATGTTCTTTTACAGGTGTGTTGTCTTCAGACGTGCTCTCTGTTCTCTTCACAAGTGTGTTCTCCTGCGGATGTTTTAATTTTTTTTCTTTACAAGTGCGTTCTCTCTACAGGTGTTCTATGTTTGTTCTCTTTACAGGTGTTCTATGTTTGTTCTCTTTACAGGTGTTCTATGTTTGTTCTCTCTACAGGTGTTCTACGTTTGTTCTCTTTACAGGTGTGTTCTCTCTACAGGTGTCCTATATTTGTTTTTTACAGGTGTGTTCCTCTACAGGTGTTCTATGTTTGTTCTCTTTACAGGTGTGATATCTCTACAGGTGTTCTATGTTTGTTCTCTTTACAGGTGTCCTATATTTGTTTTATTTACAGGTGTTTTCTCTCTACAGATGTTCTCTCTAAGCTTGTTCTCTTAACAGATGTGTTCTCGCTACATGTGTTATCTACTGGCATGCTCTTTGTTCTCTCTACAGGTGTTATCTCTCTACAGATGTTGTTTGTTTTCTTTACAAGTGTATTGTCTACTGGCGTGCTCTTTGTTTTCTTTAGAGGTGTGTTCTCTCTACTAGTGTGCACTCTTTGTTCTCTTCACATGTGTTCTCTCTATGCTCTCCTTACAGGTGTGTTCTGTCCACAAGTGTTCTGTTACTTTCCTTTACAGGAGTGTGTTCTCTACAGATGTGCTTTCTTGGTGTTCTCTCTACAGGTGTGTTCTATTTCCCAAATAAGCCACACTTAGAGAAGAAAACCCAGACGACGTTTCGGTCCATCCTGGACCATTAATATGATTTATGGTCCAGGACAGACAGATCATCCGATGTTTCTTCTGTTACTGTGGGTCAGGTGTGAATTGTTCCATCTGTGGTATTGTGGGTTATTTGTGAATTGTTCCAGCTTCGGTATTGTGGATTATTTGTGAATTGTTCCAGCTTAGATACTGTGTTATTTGTGAATTGTTCCAGTCCTGGTATTCTGGGTTACTTTTTTAATTATTCCAGCCAGTATTGTGGGTTATTTGTGAACTGTTCCAGCCACGGTATTGTAGGTTATTTGTGAACTGTTCCAGCCACGGTATTGTAGGTTATTTGTGGACTGTTCCAGCCACAGTATTGTGTATTATTTGTGAATTGTTCCAGAAACAGTATTGTGTATTATTTGTGGACTGTTTCAGCCACAGTATTGTGTATTATTTGTGAATTGTTCCAGCCACAGTATTGTGTATTATTTGTAAATTGTTCCAGAAACAGTATTGTGTATTATTTGTGAATTGTTCCAGCCACAGTATTGTGTATTATTTGTGAATTGATCCAGCCACAGTATTGTGTATTATTTGTGAATTGTTCCAGCCACAGTATTGTGTATTATTTGTGAATTGTTCCAGCCACATTATTGTGTATTATTTGTGAATTGTTCCAGCCACAGTAGTGTATTATTCGTGAATTGTTCCAGCCACAGTATTGTGTATTATTTGTGAATTGTTCCAGCCACAGTATTGTATTATTTGTGAATTGTTCCAGCCACAGTATTGTGTATTATTTGTGAACTGTTCCAGCCACAGTATTGTGTATTATTTGTGAATTGTTCCAGCCACAGTATTGTGTATTATTTGTGAATTGTTCCAGCCACGGTGTTGTATTATTTGTGAATTGTTCCAGCCACGGTGTTGTGAATGTTGTTATTATTTGTGAATTGTTCCAGCCACGGTGTTGTGACTGTTGTTATTATTTGTGAATTGTTCCAGCCACGGTATTGTGAATGTTGTTATTATTTGTGAACTGTTCCAGCCACAGTATTGTGTATTATTTGTGAATTGTTCCAGCCACAGTATTGTGTATTATTTGTAAATTGTTCCAGCTACAGTATTGTGTATTATTTGTGAATTGTTCCAGCCACAGTATTGTGTATTATTTGTGAATTGTTCCAGCCACAGTATTGTGTATTATTTGTGAATTGTTCCAGCCACAGTATTGTGTATTATTTGTGAATTGTTCCAGCCACAGTATTGTGTATTTTGTGAATTGTTCCAGCCACAGTATTGTGTATTATTTGTGAATTGTTCTAGCCACAGTATTGTGTATTATTTGTGAATTGTTCCAGCCACAGTATTGTCTATTATTTGTGAATTGTTCCAGCCACAGTATTGTGTATTATTTGTGAATTGTTCCAGCCACAGTATTGTATTATTTGTAAATTGTTCCAGCCACAGTATTGTATTATTTGTAAATTGTTCCAGCTACAGTATTGTGTATTATTTGTGAATTGTTCCAGCCACAGTATTGTATTATTTGTAAATTGTTCCAGCCACAGTATTGTATTATTTGTGAATTGTTCCAGCCACAGTATTGTGTATTATTTGTAAATTGTTCCAGCCACAGTATTGTATTATTTGTAAATTGTTCCAACCACAGTATTGTCTATTATTTGTGAATTCTTCCAGCCACGTTATAATAATCTTTATTCTTGATGTTCTAAGGTTTTTTTTTTTCAAGTTTGTTCTCTTTGTTATCTCTTGTGATGTGTTATTTACACAACACATAAATAACCCGGACATATGAGAAACTTATGACGACGTTTCGGTCCGACTTTGACCATTTCTTTGTTCTCTCTACATGTGTTCGTTTCCTTGTTTGTTTTCCTTACGTGTGTGTTCTTGTTCTCTCATCATGTGTGCTATGTGGCAGCCTCTGGCACTATTTTGCAGTTTTTGGTACTATTTACTAGCCCCTGACAGTATTTTGCAGTTTTTGGCACTATTTACTAGCCCTGACACTATTTTGCAATTTTTGGCACTATTTACTAGGCCCTGACACTATTTTGCAGTCATTGGCGCTATTTGACACTGGTAGTCTTTGACACTATTTGGCAGATTCTCGCTTTGACATACTTTACCACTATTTGACAAGTCTTTGACACTATTTAGCAGACTTTGACACTAGTTGACAAACTCTGATACTATTTGGCAGACTTTGTCATAATTTAGCAGTTTCTAGCACTATCTGGCAGTCTTTGTTCCACATGTTCAACATACGAGATACTAATAAAGTTGCTTAGTATACCTGCAGTATCTCTCAGTGAGCCACCAGCAAAGATACGAGCACTCCCTCCAGCTGTTACTCCTTTAATTCCTCCTTTCAGTAGCAACTTAGCAAATGTTTCCTCGTTTTAGGTTAATGAGAAACCAAGAAGAGGCTACCGGTTCCCCTAATGTGCCATTAGTATGAGTTCTCTAGACAAGGTATCGAATAGTTCTCTACAGTGGATACAACACACAAATATACAACTGGAAGGTCAGTACACAGAGAAAAGTGTAATAAACACTGGTCAGTGGCACCGACCAACCCACATGAAGACTATAAAACAGAATAGGATGAGTATTATATATATTTTGGCATCATACTGAGGCGCCCTTCAGCGAAATTGCTAGCTGAAGGGCGCGTCAAGAAGTAGTGGTGGTCACCAGGGTCCAGTAAAACCATGACGTGCCTGAATGAAGACATGATTATACTGGATGAGAGGTCTCAGAACTACTTGGGCTGGGATGAGATAGGTTACCAAAGTTCTGTCTTACGTCACTGGAAGACCGGTGAACCAGAGGAGACATGATCACGACTTACAAGATACTCAAGAGACAAAAAAGAGAAACAGAAAAAGAACTTTATTTGGATTGATGTCTAAGGCAGATTAATAACCAAGGACTCAAGAAGACAGCAGAAGCAGCAGCAGCAGTAGGAAGCAGCAGCAGCAGTAGGAGCAGAAGCAGCAGCAGCAGTAGGAGCAGAAGCAGCAGCAGCAATAGGAGCAGAAGCAGCAGCAGCAACACAGCATTTAGGAGATTCACTGGCAGCTACAGTTGCCTAACAGTCACAGAGCAGTAGATATAATCTGCCAAGATAGGCTGCCTCCTTGAGCAGCCCTGGTAGTGTTCTCTGGGAATGCATCCCGTGTATCAAGGCTTGCCTCTGAGAGCCAGACAAACATTCATGCCAACAGCATCTGCTATTTCCTTAACCTCATGGACCATTGTGCTTGCTTTAGCACCAGGTGTCTGCTACAATGTTCCTTGATGCAATCCTAGAATGCTAAACACGTAATAAACACGCCTGATTTCTCACAATTTAGCGCTGCCTCTAACCTTCTTCAGCAGTAAGTGATGAGGGTAGAGGTCTTTACCAGCAAGTAGTTTTTTTTTAGCAGCTGGTGCTGTTGGAAGTGTTCAGCAGCTGGTGCTGTTAGAAGTGTTCAGCAGCTGGTGCTGTTGGACGTCTTCATCAGTTGAAATTGTTGGTAGCTTTCTTCAGCAGGTGGTACTACCTGCGATGCTTCCTGGAATCCCCCTCTCTTCTTCCATTATCCTCGCACTGTACTTTAAACATATGTTTGAATCTACAACAATGTCTTAGCTCAAAGTATACAGATGTCTCCAGGTATGTCTCACTGTATACCATATATGTATATATATATATATATATATATATATATATATATATATATATATATATATATATATATATATATATATATATATATATATATTAACACATCGGCCGTCTCCCACCAAGGCAGGGTGGCCCGAAAAGAAAAACTTTCATCATCATCATTCACTCCACTGTCTTTCCAGAGGCGCGCTTACACTACAGTTATAAAACTGCAACATTAACACCCCTCCTTCAGAGTGCAGACACTGTACTTCCCATCTCCAGGACTCAAGTCCGGCCTGCAGGTTTCCCTGAATCCTTTCATAAATGTTACCTTGCTCACACTCCAACAGCACGTAAAGTCCTAAAAACCATTTGTCTCTATTCGCTCCTATCTAACACGCTCACGCATGCTTGCTGGAAGTCCAAGCCCCTCGCACACAAAACCTCCTTTACCCCCTCCCTCCAACCTTTCCTAGGCTGACCCCTACCCCGCCTTCCCTCCACTACAGACTTATACACTCTTAAAGTCATTCTATTTCGTTCCATCCTCTCTACATGTCCGAAAAAACTCAACAACCCCTCCTCAGCCCTCTGGATAATAGTTTTGGTAATCCCGCACCTTTTCCTAATTTCCAAACTATGAATTCTCTGCATTATATTCACACCACACATTGTTCTCAGACATGACATCTCCACTGCCTCCAGCCTTCTCCTCGTTGCAACATTCACCACACATGTTTCACACCCATATAAGAGCGTTGGTATAACTATATTCTCATACATTCCCCTCTTTGCTTCCATGGACAAAGTACTTTGTCTCCACAGACTCCTAAGTGCACCACTCACCTTTTTCCCCTCATCAATTCTTTGATTAATTTCATCTTTCATAGACCCATCTGCTGACATGTCCACTCCTAAATATCTGAATACATTCACCTCCTCCATACTCTCTCCCTCCAATATATATATATATGTCGTGTCGAGGAGGTAAGACTTGCGATTTTGGCTTAAATAGCAAACGCTCTTCTTACCGAATAAGGCAAGCGAAAATTTGTGTATGCAATAATTTCGCAAAAATCATTCTGATCTAACAAAAAAAAAATATATTTAATTGTGTTTCTTTATTATTAAATTATTGTAAACTTATCTAAATTATATTTAGATGAATTAGGCTAAATGAAATTGCTCTTGTTATAAGGTTAGGTAAGTTTTCTAAGGTTCTTTTGGTACAAAATTATTAATTTTTACATTAACATAAATGAAAGAAAAATATATTTTTAAACGTATAAGACAAAATTTAAGAAAGGACTTAATTTTAAATGTGTTCTTGCTAACTGACCAGTTTTACTTATTCGGCACGACCCAAAAAACACACACACACACGCGATGGCATGTGGCTAGCGTGTTACTGCACAGCGTTATTCCGCAAATATATATATTTTTAACAATAATAATAAATATATATATATTTATATATATATATATATATATATATATATATATATATATATATATATATATATATATATATATATATTATATATATATATATATATATATACAAAACCCACTTTGTTCCCTCACAACCATAGACAGTGGAATACAATGACCTGTAACTCACTGGTAGACTACGGCTCACAACCGAACACTACCGGCTCACAACCGAACACTACCGGCTCACAACCGAACACTACCGGCTCACAACCGAACACTACCGGCTCACAACCGAACACTACCGGCTCACAACCGAACACTACCGGCTCACAACCGAACACTACCGGCTCACACCGAAACACTACTGGCTCCAACCGAACACTACCAGCTCACAACCGTAACTACGCTAAACCGAACACTACCGGCTCACAACCGAACACTACCGGCTCACAACCGAACACTACCGGCTCACAACCGAACACTACCGGCTTACAACCAAACACTACTGGCTCACAACCGAACACTACCAGCTCACAACCGAACACTACCAGCTCACAACCGAACACTACCGGCTCACAACCGAACACTACCGGCTCACAACCGAACACTACCGGCTCACAACCGAACACTACCGGCTCACAACCGAACACTACCGGCTCACAACCGAACACTACCGGCTCACAACCGAACACTACCGGCTCACAACCAAACACTACCGGCTCACAACCAAACACTACCGGCTCACAACCAAACACTACCGGCTCACAACCAAACACTACCGGCTCACAACCAAACACTACCGGCTCACAACCAAACACTACCGGCTCACAACCAAACACTACCGGCTCACAACCAACACTACCGGCTCACAACCAAACACTACCGGCTCACAACCAAACACTACCGGCTCACAACCAAACACTACCGGCTCACAACCAAACACTACCGGCTCACAACCAAACACTACCGGCTCACAACCGAACACTACCGGCTCACAACCAAACACTACCGGCTCACAACCAAACACTACCGGCTCACAACCAAACACTACCGGCTCACAACCAAACACTACCGGCTCACAACCGAACACTACCGGCTCACAACCGAACACTACCGGCTCACAACCGAACACTACCAGCTTTCGATTTCCTGGGCGAGAAATATGATCGTCTCCTTACACTTGGTGTCCCTGTTCACCTAAAAGTAAATAGGTGTCTGGAAGTTAGTCGGCGATTGTGGGTGTTTGTATAACTTTGATAAAGCTGGACTCTGAAATGGCCTGAGGGAGAGGAACAACTTTTAACTTGGAAACTGAAATGTAAAAAAAATGTAAGCACTTTTAATATAATTTTATTTTAATTGGAAAATTAAATTTCTTAAAAAAATTTGAACTTTAAAAACGTAAAAATGCTGCGATATATCAAGTCGTTTTTTTTTTATTTCATATAAAATACTACGATTTAGTCCATTTTCCCAATCACCTCTCACCTTGACGAAGCTTCAATCATCAATCACAGTGGCAGACTCGTCCAGTCGTTCTTAGGAACTCCTGATACATTCTTAAGCGACTATAATGTCAATAGATTAAATCAATCCAGCGAGGAGAGGGAGTATTCATTCCACATTTCCTGTTTATATCTTTGAGCTTTGAGACTGTAGTGTAAGTTGCATAATATCACCAAGGTCGTTGCAAGATCTATGTACTTTAGTGAATCACCGGTGTCTGTGACGCATGCGTCCTTGCATCCGCAAGACGACGTTTCGGTCGGTCCTGGACCAGTATTAAGCTGTGCACAGCTGTAACACCCTGAGATTACAAGGAGAGGTGGGCCAGCATTAGGTGTGCTTGTATGGATGTGGTTGCTAGGTAAGACACATAGGCAACTTTATTCCGAAACGTTTCGCCTACATAGTAGGCTTCTTCAGTCGAGTACAGACTGAAGAACAGAACTCTTCTCCGGGCTGAGGGACTGACAACCTCAAATCTCTACTGTTCCTGCCTACTTTCTGTACTCGACTGAAGAAGCCTACTGTGTAGGCGAAACGTTGCCTATGTGTCTTACCTACCAACTTATCGGTACTGTATACCATTTTGATATTCATGGGTGTGGTTGTAGGTGTAGTTGTATGGGTGTTTGTATGAGTGCTTATAGGGATGTGTTTGTATGGGTGTTTGTATGAGTGTTTATAGGGATGTGTTTGTATGGGTGTTTGTATGAGTGTTTATAGGGATGTGTTTGTATGGGTGTTTGTATGAGTGTTTATAGGGATGTGTTTGTAGAGGTGTGGTTGAATTAGTGTGGTTGTACTAGTGTGGTTGTACTAGTGTGGTTGTATGAGTGGTTGTACTACTGTGGTTGAAGTGGTGTGGTTATACCAGTGTTGTACTATTGTGGTTGTACTAGTGTGGCTGTAGTAGTGTGGTTGTACTAGTGTTGTACTATTGTGGATGTACTAGTGTGGTTGCACTAGTGTGGTTGCACTAGTGTGGTTGTACTAGGGTGGTTGTACAAGTGTGGTTTTACTAGTTAGTTAGTTACCATTTTGTCCTAGGCACATGTCGATTAGACACTAGGCCTGTTGTATGTAAGTGTGTGTGTGTAAGGAAACACTTCGAAATGTTTCCGCCCCGCCGGGAATCGAACCCGGGCCCTCCATGCGTGGTTTTACTAGTGTGGTTATATGGGTGTGGTTGTACGGATGCTTTATACAGGTATAGTTGTACGGGTGTTTGTACGGATGTGGTTGTGCAGGTGTGGTTGTGCAGGTGTGGTTGCACAGGTGGTTGTACCGGTGTGGTTAAACGTGTTGTTGTACAGGTGCGGTTGTGCAGGTGTGGTTGTACAGGAGTGATACATGTGGTTGTACAGGTGTGGTTGTACGGATGTGGCTACATAGATGTGGTTGCACGAGTGTGGTTGTACAGGTGCGGTTGTACGAGTGTGGTTGTACGGGTTTGGCTGTACAGGTGCGGTTGTACGAGTGTGGTTGTACGGGTTTGTTGTACAGCTGTGATTGTACGGGTGTGGTTGTACAGGTTTTGTTGTACGGGTGTGGTTATACAGGTGTGGCTGTACGAGTGTGGTTGTACAGGTGTGGCTATATGGGTGGTTGTACAGGTGTGGTTGTACGGGTGTGGTTGTACGGTGTGGTTGCACAGGTGTGGTTGTACGGGTGTGGTTGTACAGGTGTGGTTGTACAGATGTGGTTGTACAGGCGCGGTTGTACGGGTGTGATTGTACAGGTGCGGTTGTACGGGTGTGGTTGTACAGGTGCGGTTGTACGGGTGTGGTTGTACGGGTGTGGTTATACAGGTGTGGTTGTACAGATGTGGTTGTACAGGTGTGGTTGAATGTGTGGTTGTACAAATGTGGCTGTACAGATGTGGTTGTACAGGTGTGGCTGAACGAGTGTGGTTGTACAGGTGGTTGTACCTGTGGTTGTACCGGTGTGGTTGTACCGGTGTGGTTGTACAGGTGTGGGTGTACCAGTGGTTGTACAGGTGTGGTTGTACGGATGTGATTGTACAGGTGTGGCTGTACCGGTGTGGTTGTACAGGTGTGGTTGTACAGGTGGTTGTACCGGTGGTTGTACCGGTGTGGTTGTACCGGTGTGGTTGTACAGATGTGGGTGTGCAGGTGTGGTTTTACGGATGTGGTTGTACAGTTGTATAGGTGTGGTTGTACGGGTGTTATTGTACAGGTGTGGTTGTACCGGTGTGGTTATACAGGTGTGGTTGTACAGGTGGTTGTACCGGTGGTTGTACCGGTGGTTGTACCGGTGTGGTTGTACAGGTGTGGGTGTGCCAGTGGTTGTACAGGTGTGGTTGTACGGATGTGATTGTATAGGTGTGGTTGTACCAGTGTGGTTGTACCAGAGTGGTTGTACAGGTGTGGTTGAACCAGTGTGGTTGTACAGGTGTGGTTGTACAGGTGTGGTTGTACAGGTGTGGTTGTATAGGTGTGGTTGTACATGTGTGGTTGTACCGGTGTGGTTGTACCGGCGTGGTTGTACAGGTGTAGTTGCACATGTACTCGCCTATTTGTGGTTGCAGGGGTCGAGACATAGCTCCTCGCCCAGCCTTTTCACTGATCGCTACTACTGTACAGGTGCGGTTGTACGAATGTGATTGTACAGGTGTGGTTGTACGGGTGTGGTTGTACGGATGTGATTGTACAGGTGTGGTTGTACGGGTGGTTGTACAGTTGTGGTTGTACAAGTGTAGTTGTTCAGATGTGGTTGTACAGGTGTAGTTGTACAGATGTGGTTGTACCGGTGTGGTTGTATAGGTGTGGCTGTAAATGTGTGGTTGTACGGATGTGGTTATACGGGTGTGGCTGTATAGGTGTGGTCGCACAGGTTTAATTGTACGGGTGTGGTTCTACTGGTGTGGTTGTACTGGTATGGTTGCACAGGTGTGGTTCTACGGGTGTGGTTGTACATGTGTAATTGTACGGGTGTGGTTATACAGCTATGCTTGCACAGGTATGGTTCTACTGTTGTGGCTATGCAGATATGGCTGCACAGGTGTGGTTCTACTGGTGTGGTTGTACAGATATGGCTGCACAGGTGTGGTTCTAGTGTAGTTGTACATATATAGCTGCACAGGTGTGGTTGTACAGATATGGCTGCACAAGTGTGGTTCTAGTGGTGTGGTTGTACAGATATGGCTGCACAGGTGTGGTTCTAGTGTGGTTGTACAGGCTTAATTGTACGGGTTTTGTTGTACGGGTGTGGTTCTACTGGTGTGGTCGTACAAATATGGTTGTAAGATTCTGATTTATATAATTGTTCCATTACCAAATCACTATGTACAATATTTACAAATGTACAAGATGTTTTTTTACACAGTTGAAGTTACAGGTTTAGAGCTGATATCCTACATCAGCTCCTTTCAAGGCTCAGTCTTTACACCCCGTGGGATGCCACCCACAACAGCCTGCTAACACCCAGATACCTACTAAATCCTAGGTGAAGAGGATTAAAATGCCTAAGGAAACGTGGAGGGGACTGAACCACGGTCCCTTAGTGAGGTGATTACTCTACCAATTGAGCCACGGATACAAAGGGTATGGTGAAAGAAGTCTTTAGTCTGATGGCCTGAGTGTGTCTGGTTGTCTGGAACGCTTACCACAGACGAAGTAATCGAACCAGCCACCTAACTTTCCCCCCACCACTAACAAATCAGAATTCTACAACACACCTTACGGTCACCAGACGATCAAGGGTTGTACACCACCACTAGGTGGCTCTGGCTTCCTTCCTTACAGCTGCAAAAATGGCTACAGGATTTGTGATTCGTGTACACAATGAATAAATACATAACGTACTCAGAGCGCATAACACACGTACACCCTTCAGTACGTAAAAAAGGGTTCACATACACCTTTCAGTAAGTGGGAAGGGGTACACGTACACCCTTCAGTACGTGAGAAGAGGGTGTACGTACACCCTTCAATAGGTGAGAAGTGTGCACGTAAACCCTCTAGTGAGAAGATGCACGTACATCCTGTAGTACGTGTGAAGAGGTGCACGTACATCCATCAGTATGCGGGGAGAGGGTAAGCGTACATCCCTGAGTACGTGGGAATAGGATAAATTTACACCCCTCAGTACGAGGATAGGGTGCATCTCCACCCCTCAGTACGTGCACGTACACCCCAGTACGTGGAGATAGTGCACGTATATTTCCTCTGTACAAGGGAGAGGGTTCTACCACACCCTTACCCTCTGTATAAAGAAAAGTGTACATACACCCCTAGGTACGTGGGGTGAGGGTACATGTGCAACCCTCAGTACTTGGGAGAGGGATGCACGTACACCTCTCAGTTCGTGGGGAGAGGGGTGCACACACACCCCTCAGTACATGGGAAGGGGTGCATATACACATCTCAGTACGTGGACGAATGCACGTACACCCCTCTGTACGTGGGAAGTGGTGCACATTCCCCCCTCAGTACGATGGGAGAGGGGCACCTACACACCTTCAGTACGTAGGAAGTGGTGCACGTACCCTCAGTACGTGGGGAGAGGGGTGCAAGTAAACAGTACGTAGGGAAGTGGTGCACATACACCCCCTCAGTACGTGGGGAGAGGGATGCATGTACATTAGGTGAGGAGAGGGGTTCACGTACGGTACGTGGGGAGATTGGTTCACGTACACAGTACGTGGTAGTGTAGCACCTGCAAGCACTGACTGACCAAGTATTGAACCCACACTCTGAGGAAGCAACAGAATCAAGCCACGGTGCCTCCCTCATTAACATCCTCCTTTCCACCTATAAACATCCACAAAAACACCACAAACCTACATAAACATGGCAACATTAAACACACTAACAGAAACATACACACACCTTAATCGTAGTAGTGATGAGGTGAATCTTCAACCTTCCAGCATTCTCCTTTCTGTGATCACGATTCTTTTGGCATTGTTTCACCAGCTACCATTAAACACATACGTCCCTTGCACACAACAGGTAAAATAGAAAAACGTAGGGGGGGGGAAATAACGGGTATATACGGGAAGGTTACAGAGGGTACATTACGAGGAGCGACGCATCCTCCCACTCTCACTGTCCAAGACCAACTGATTCGTCCCCCGTGGTGGTGACCAACATAGCTTGAGCGCGCCACCCACCTGCCCTCCCGGGTGTGGCCCAGATGGTGTGGCCCACTTGGTGTGGTCCAGCTGGTGTGGCCCAGCTGGTGTGGCCCAGATGGTGTGGCCCAGATGGTGTGATCCAACTGGTGTGGCCCAGCTGTGTAGCCCAGATTGCGTGGCCCAAATGGTGTGATCCAACCGGTGTGGCCCAGCTGGTGTAGCCAAGATCGTGTGGTAGAGCCGGTGCATCCCAGATTGTGTGGCCCAGATGGTGCTGCCCAGGTGTGGTCAGCTGGTATGACACAGTTTGTGTAACCCAGATAGTGAGGTCCAGCTGGTGTAGCCGAGATGGTGTGACTTACTAGTGTGGTCCAGATAGTGTAGCTCACTGTTGTAGTCCAGATTATATGGTTCACTATTGTGGCCCATATGATGTGGGTTCACTATTGTAGTCCAGATGATATGGCTCACTATTGTAGTCCAGATGGTGTGGCTCCCTATTGTAGTCCAGATGGTGTAGCTCACTATTGTAGTCCAGATGGTGTGGCTCACATGTTGTAGTCCAGATGGTGTGGCTCACTATTGTAGTCCAGATGGTGTGGCTCACTATTGTAGTCCAGATGGTGTGGCTCACTATTGTAGTCCAGATGGTGTAGCTCACTATTGTAGTCCAGATGGTGTGGCTCACTATTGTAGTCCAGATGGTGTGGCTCACTAAGTGTAGGTCAGATGGTGTAGCTCACTATTGTAGTCCAGATGTGTGGCTCACTATTGTAGCAGAGGTGGGCTCACTATTGTCAGATGGTGTGGCTCACTATGTAGTCAGATAATGTCACATGTATCAGATGATGTGGCTCACTATTGTAGTCCAGATGGTGTGGCTCACTATTGTAGTCGTTTCCAGATGGTGTGGCTCACTATTGTAGTCCAGATGGTGTGGCTCACTATTGTAGTCCAGATGGTGTGGCTCACTATTGTTAGTCCAGATGGTGTGGCTCACTACTGTAGTCAAGATAATGTGGCTCACTATTGTAGTCCAGATGATGTGGCTCACTATTGTAGTTCAGATGGTGTGGCTCACTATTGTAGTCCAGATGGTGTGGCTCACTATTGTAGTCCAGATGGTGTGGCTCACTATTGTAGTCCAGATGGTGTGGCTCACTATTGTAGTCCAGATGTTGGCTCACTATTTGTAGTCCAATGGTGTGGCTCACTATTGTAGTCCAGTAATGGTGTGGCTCACTATGTGTAGTCCAGATGGTGTGGCTCACTATTGTAGTCCAGATGGTGTGGCTCACTATTGCATACCAGAGGGGCTATATTGGTCCAGATGGTGTGGCTCACTATTTATCAGATGGTGTGCTCATTCAGATTGTGGCTACACTATTGTGTCCAGATGGATGTGGCTCACTATTGTAGTCCAGATGGTGTGGCTCACTATTGTAGTCCAGATGGTGTGGCTCACTATTGAGTCCCAGATGTGCTCACTATTGTCATGGCTATAGTAGTCCAGATGGGAATTGTGCATGTGCTACTATTGTAGTCCAGATGGTGTGGCTCACTATTGTAGTCCAGATGGTGTGGCTCACTATTGTAGTCCAGATGGTGTGGCTCACTATTGTAGTCCAGATGGTGTGGCTCACTATTGTAGTCCAGATGGTGTGGCTCACTATTGTAGTCCAGATGGTGTGGCTCACTATTGTGGCCCAGCTAGTGTGGCTCACTATTGTAGTCCAGATGGTGTGGCTCACTATTGTGGCCCAGCTAGTGTGGCTTACTATTGTGGTCCAGATGGTGTGGCTTACTATTGTGGTCCAGATGGTGTGGCTCACTATTGTGGCCCAGCTAGTGTGGCTTACTATTGTGGTCCAGATGGTGTGGCTTACTATTGTGGTCCAGATGGTGTTGCTTACTATTGTGGTCCAGATGGTGTGGCTTACTATTGTGGTCCAGAGGGTGTGGCTTACTATTGTGGTCCAGAGGGTGTGGCTTACTATTGTGGTTCAGAGGGTGTGGCTTACTATTGTGGTCCAGATGGTGTTGCCTACTATTGGTCCAGATGGTGTGGCTTACTATTGTGGTCCAGAGGGTGTGGCTTACTATTGTGGTCCAGATGGTGTGGCTTACTATTGTGGTCCAGATGGTGTTGCTTACTATTGTGGTCCAGATGGTGTGGCTTACTATTGTGGTCCAGATGATGTGGCTTACTATTGTGGCCCAGCTAGTGTGGCTTACTATTGTGGTCCAGATGGTGTGGCTCACTATTGTGGCCCAGCTAGTGTGGCTTACTATTGTGGTCCAGATGGTGTGGCTTACTATTGTGGTCCAGATGGTGTTGCTTACTAGTGGTCCAGATGGTGTGGCTTACTATTGTGGTCCAGAGGGTGTGGCTTACTATTGTGGTCCAGAGGGTGTGGCTTACTATTGTGGTCCAGAGGGTGTGGCTTACTATTGTGGTCCAGAGGGTGTGGCTTACTATTGTGGTCCAGAGGGTGTGGCTTACTATTGTGGTCCAGAGGGTGTCAAGGTATCGAGCACTCTCCAGTATTTATTCTGTCTTGGATTGAAAATGCACTGGTTGGAGACACGTCTCTGCCCTTAATGTTGCGCGTGTCTTATTCGTCATTATATTGAGGTATTATGTACAAACATCGCAATAAACACGGTATTAATTTGGTTCTGTATATAAATATTCTGGTAAACGTTATATTAATTTGGTCTCATAGCTTTCTGCTAGCCCGAACGGGGTGGGTTTTTAGGCCTACTTTGAGCCTTTTGCAGAGCCTAATCAATGGGTCACTCTATGATAACTAGCAGCCCATTCAAAGACCTTCAATATTTCGATGACCGAACGCTAAAGGGGTTGATAAATTTAAATGAACCCCTCCATAACACAGGGTATCTTCCTAACCTGCCTCGCATGGGCCAGTAGGCCTGCTGCAGTTAGTTACCATTTTGTCCTAGGCACATGTCGATTAGACACTAGGCCTGTTGTATGTATGTGTGTGTGTGTGTGTGTGTAACGAAACACTTCGAAATGCAGTGTTCCTTCTTATGTTCTTATGTTCTAAAATCGTCGCATAACATAATATAACGTTGGGTGAAGTGAAGAACTGATAGGGAAGACAGGACTATTATTGCATTAAGTAAAAATTACTATAGTAAAACTCGTTAGGCGAAAGAACACAAGTGCAACTAATGTGACACTTTACTGTGGCAACCTTTCGTTCTCTGGGAGCTTGACACAGCCCCTCGAGAGCGAAACGTTACCTCAAAAAAATCACATTAGTTGCACAAGTGTCTTTTACTTAACATATCGTCGGTAATTCTACCTTTGCAGTAAAACTTATCGGTGAGTATGTTTTGGTAGAGCTTTCTTCTTGAAATGGAAATGTAGAGAGAGTTGATGTGAGCCTAGTGGATGGTCGTGAGCCTTGTGTAGATGTGGATGGTCGTGAGCCTTGTGTAGATGTGGATGGTCGTGAGTCTTGTGTAGATGTGGATGGTCGTGAGCCTTGTGTAGATGTGGATGGTCGTGAGCATTGTGTAGATGTGGATGGTCGTGAGCCTTGTGTAGATGTGGATGGTCGTGAGCCTTGTGTAGATGTGGATGGTCGTGAGCCTTGTGTAGATGTGGATGGTCGTGAGTCTTGTGTAGATGTATATGGTCGTGAGCCTTGTGTAGATGTGGATGGTCGTGAGCATTGTGTAGATGTGGATGGTCGTGAGCCTTGTGTAGATGTGGATGGTCGTGAGCCTTGTGTAGATGTGGATGGTCGTGAGCCTTGTGTAGATGTGGATGGTCGTGAGCCTTGTGTAGATGTGGATGGTCGTGAGTCTTGTGTAGATGTGGATGGTCGTGAGTCTTGTGTAGATGTGGATGGTCGTGAGTCTTGTGTAGATGTATATGGTCGTGAGTCTTGTGTAGATGTGGATGGTCGTGAGCCTTGTGTAGATGTGGATGGTCGTGAGTCTTGTGTAGATGTATATGGTCGTGAGCCTTGTGTAGATGTGGATGGTCGTGAGCATTGTGTAGATGTGGATGGTCGTGAGCCTTGTGTAGATGTGGATGGTCGTGAGCCTTGTGTAGATGTGGATGGTCGTGAGCCTTGTGAGATGCGGATGGTCGTGAGCCTTGTGTAGATGTGGATGGTCGTGAGTCTTGTGTAGATGTGGATGGTCGTGAGCCTTGTGTAGATGTGGATGGTCGTGAGCCTTGTGTAGATGTGGATGGTCGTGAGCCTTGTGTAGATGTGGATGGTCGTGAGCCTTGTGTAGATGTGGATGGTCGTGAGTCTTGTGTAGATGTGGATGGTCGTGAGCCTTGTGTAGATGTGGATGGTCGTGAGTCTTGTGTAGATGTGGATGGTCGTGAGTCTTGTGTAGATGTGGGATGGTCGTGAGTCTTGTGTAGATGTATATGGTCGTGAGCCTTGTGTAGATGTGGATGGTCGTGAGCATTGTGTAGATGTGGATGGTCGTGAGCCTTGTGTAGATGTGGATGGTCGTGAGCCTTGTGTAGATGTGGATGGTCGTGAGCCTTGTGTAGATGTGGATGGTCGTGAGTCTTGTGTAGATGTGGATGGTCGTGAGTCTTGTGTAGATGTGGATGGTCGTGAGCCTTGTGTAGATGTGGATGGTCGTGAGTCTTGTGTAGATGTGGATGGTCGTGAGCCTTGTGTAGATGTGGATGGTCGTGAGTCTTGTGTAGATGTGGATGGTCGTGAGCCTTGTGTAGATGTGGATGGTTGTGAGTCTTGTGTAGATGTGGATGGTCGTGAGTCTTGTGTAGATGTGGATGGTCGTGAGTCTTGTGTAGATGTGGATGGTCGTGAGCCTTGTGTAAATGTGGATGGTCGTGAGTCTTGTGTAGATGTGGATGGTCGTGAGCCTTGTGTAGATGTGGATGGTCGTGAGTCTTGTGTAGATGTGGATGGTCGTGAGTCTTGTGTAGATGTGGATGGTCGTGAGTCTTGTGTAGATGTGGATGGTCGTGAGTCTTGTGTAGATGTGGATGGTCGTGAGTCTTGTGTAGATGTGGATGGTCGTGAGCCTTGTGTAGATGTGGATGGTCGTGAGCCTTGTGTAGATGTGGATGGTCGTGAGTCTTGTGTAGATGTGGATGGTCGTGAGCCTTGTGTAGATGTGGATGGTCGTGAGCCTTGTGTAGATGTGGATGCAGACTTGTCAGTAGTTGACGGTTGTACTTGAGGACTTGTTCAGTTATGTGTCTTTGGTCGGTGTTACTCTGCGGTACTTTATTCATCTGGCAACAAAGCATCATTGTTTGCTGCAGAATTCTCTTCATACCAGAGCATCTGGACTTGGTAGGATCCTTGCCCCTTGGAACTGCTCATATAACATCTACAGTGTTAATCTTGATGTTCTTTCTTACCCTCTTTTCTTCATCTGCCTTACTCTTATCTGCAAACTGAGCTTTCCCAGTAATACTTCTGCAGTTGGTTCTTCTTCGTCTTCTTCAAACGATTTATTTACGTCATGTTCACGTACATCTTCAAAGCCCTCAGCTCTCACAGTCCTAGCCAGAGCCACAAGTTCCTGAGGGAAAACCAGAGAAAATACCCACCTCAAAAGGCCATAATTGATCCCAGTCCTCCTTTGTGGTTGACTGAGAGGCACTTCATCCAGGACACCTTTACGTGCGCCTGTAATGGAGAGAAATGGTATAAAATACCTTACTTAAATATTCGCCAGGAACGAAGTCCTGACACGGGTCTTTGCCAGATAATGACCCGTCACCCTATAAAATACCGACACGATGGAAATAGGGACACAAATACAGTGCCTCTATTTCCCTCGTGCTTCTGCAACGTTAAATTTACCCCGGAACTCAGGCACGCCAGTCTTGGAGCTGTCGTCCATTGCTGCCATGATTTTTTCCATTACCTTGCGTGTGTAGTGGCACTTCAATGTCTTGACAACTCCTCGATCCAGTGAAACCCTGTGCAGTTGTAGTGCCAATATTCCGAGCATTAGCCGGTTCTTTAATGATTTACTTCACTTGGTATCAAAAATTGTCCCTAGAGCTGCCAAATTTTTGATGCATTTTATGAATCACGTTGAAAGTAAATTAGGCAACGTCATGACGCGTTGTTACAGGTATTACTGAACGCAATATGAATTTGGTCTTAATATATAAACATTCCAGTAAAGATTTATAGCTAGAGAATTTATAAAATAAATATTTATAACTATTTTTTTGCACCAGGCCCGACATTCATTCTAGATTTGTGAATTTGTTTGTTAATCACAATTCCCAGATATCCTGTGAATTGTGATTAACATCTTAATTCATGATTAAAAATTTTGGAAGTAAATATATGACCACTGGAACAACTGTCATCTTGTAAATTGCACTGTTGACAATGTAAATTATAATTATGACTGGATGCAAGGCCCGTATTTTTTTCCTTATAAGGTGTTATATATATATATATATATATATATATATATATATATATATATATATATATATATATTCTAGGTAGTAAGTTTGTAGACAACAACCGGCCCAGGAGGTACTACCGTCCTGCCAAGTGAGTGTAAAACGAAAGCCTGTATTTGTTTTACATGATGGTAGGATTGCTGGTGTCTTTTTTCTGTCTCATAAACATGCAAGATTTCAGGTATGTCTTGTTACTTCTACTTACACTTAGGTCACACTACACATTCATGTACAAGCATATGTATATACACACACCCTCTGGGTTTTCTTCTATTTTCTTACTAGTTCTTGTTCTTATTTCCTCTTATCTCCATGGGGAAGTGGAACAGAATTCTTCCTCCGTAAGCCATGCTGTCGTAAGAGGCGACTAAAATGCCGGGTGCAAGTGGCTAGTAACCCCTTCTCCTGTATATATTACTAAATGTAAAAGGAGAAACTTTCGTTTTTTCTTTTGGGCCACCCTGCTTCGGTGGAAACGGCCGACGTGTTGAAAGAAAAGAAGAATATATATATATATATATATATATATATATATATATATATTATATATATATATATATATATATATATATATATATATTCAACAAGTCGGGGTCTCAAACCGAGGCAGGGTGACCCAAAAGAAAGAAAATCCCCAAAAAGAAAATACTTTCATCATCATTCAACACTTTCACCACACTCATACATAATCACTGTCTTTGCAGAGGAGCTCAGATACGACAGCTGAGAATAGTCCCTCCCAGCTGTCACTATCCCAGACCCCTCCTTTAAAGTGCAGGCATTGTACTTCCCATTTCCAGGACTCAAGTCCAACTAAATCAATTAACTGGTTTCCCTGAATCCCTTATCAAAATGTTACCCTGCTCACACTCCAACAGATCGTCAGGTCCCAAAAACCATTCGTCTCCATTCACTCCTATCTCGCCCACAAAACCTCCTTTACTCCCTCCCTCCAACCTTTTCTAGGATGACCCCTAACCCGCCTTCCTTCCCCTACAGATTTATACGCTCTCCAAGTCATTCTACTTTGATCCATTCTCTCTAAATGACCAAATCACCTCAACAACCCCTCTTCAGCCCTCTGACAAATACTTTTAGTAACTCCACAACTTCTCCTAATTTCCACATTCCGAATTTTCTGCATAATATTTACACCACACATTGCCCTTAGACAGGACATCTCCACTGCCTTCAACCTCCTCCTCGCTGCAGCATTTGCAACCCATGCTTCACACCCATATAAGAGTGTTGGTACCACTATACTTTCGTACATTCCCTTCTTTGCCTCCATGGATATATATATATATATATATATAACTCAGATTTATGCTTCTTTTATACTTTTTATAAGTAATAATTTGAACATTATATGTGTATATATATATATATATATATATATATATATATATATATATATATATATATATATATATATATATAATGTTCAAATTATTACTTATAAAAAGTATAAAAGAAGCATAAATCTGAGTTGTGGCTGTGTATCTCCCTGACTGACACCCATCTAGTTATCTACCCTGACTGACACCCATCTAGTTATCTCCCTGACTGACACCCATCTAGTTATCTCCCTGACTGACACCCATCTAGTTATCTACCCTGACTGACACCCATCTAGTTATCTCCCCTGACTGACACCCATCTAGTTATCTACCCTGACTGACACCCATCTAGTTATCTACCCTGACTGACACCCATCTAGTTATCTCCCCTGACTGACACCCATCTAGTTATCTACCCTGACTGACACCCATCTAGTTATCTACCCTGACTGACACCCATCTAGTTATCTACCCTGACTGACACCCATCTAGTTATCTACCCTGACTGACACCCATCTAGTTATCTCCCTGACTGACACCCATCTAGTTATCTACCCTGACTGACACCCATCTAGTTATCTACCCTGACTGACACCCATCTAGTTATCTACCCTGACTGACACCCATATAGTTATCTCCCCTGACTGACACCCATCTAGTTATCTACCCTGACTGACACCCTTCTAGTTATCTACCCTGACTGACACCCATCTAGTTATCTACCCTTACTGACACCCATCTAGTTATCTACCCTTACTGACACCCATCTAGTTATCTACCCTGACTGACACCCATCTAGTTATCTACCCTGACTGACACCCATCTAGTTATCTACCCTGACTGACACCCATCTAGTTATCTACCCTGACTGACACCCTTCTAGTTATCTACCCTGACTGACACCCATCTAGTTATATACCCTGACTGACACCCATCTAGTTATCTACCCTTACTGACACCCATCTAGTTATCTACCCTGGCTGACACCCATCTAGTTATCTCCCCTGACTGACACCCATCTAGTTATCTACCCTGACTGACACCCTTCTAGTTATCTACCCTGACTGACACCCATCTAGTTATCTACCCTGACTGACACCCATCTAGTTATCTACCCTGACTGACACCCATCTAGTTATCTACCCTGACTGACACCCATCTAGTTATCTCCCCTGACTGACACCCATCTAGTTATCTACCCTTACTGACACCCATCTAGTTATCTACCCTGGCTGACACCCATCTAGTTATCTACCCTGGCTGACACCCATCTAGTTATCTACCCTTACTGACACCTATCTAGTTATCTACCCTGGCTGACACCCATCTAGTTATCTACCCTGACTGACACCCATCTAGTTATCTACCCTGACTGACACCCATCTAGTTATCGCCCCTGACTGACACCCATCTAGTTATCTACCCTGACTGACACCCTTCTAGTTATCTACCCTGACTGACACCCATCTAGTTATCTACCCTGGCTGACACCCATCTAGTTATCTCCCCTGACTGACACCCATCTAGTTATCTACCCTGACTGACACCCATCTAGTTATCTACCCTGGCTGACACCCATCTAGTTATCTACCCTTACTGACACCCATCTAGTTATCTACCCTGACTGACACCCATCTAGTTATCTACCCTGGCTGACACCCATCTAGTTATCTACCCTTACTGACACCCATCTAGTTATCTACCCTGACTGACACCCATCTAGTTATCTACCCTTACTGACACCCATCTAGTTATATATGATGCCAACGATTTAGAAAGCGACAAGTTGAAGAATGAGACACTTGTGCAACATTTGGGAATCTTTATTGCAGAAACGTTTCTCTAGTCAGTGGGTTCTTCAGTCAAATATAGGGAAAAACAGTGGAAAATGGAAAGAGTTTGAGGTAATCAGTCCCTCAGCCTGGAGTCAATGTGTTCAGCCCATTAATCTTGAGAAAAGTACAGCATATGCTCAGAGAAGCGGCTTATATAATGTAGACAAGTGAGTTGAAGCAGCAGGAGGCGGAGTCAGCAGTGGAAAATCCACTAGTGTAAGTACGTCATGCCTGACCTATAGGCAGTTGCAGTCGCAGGCGACACCGCCTGCGACTGCTTCACCTCACCTGTCTACAGTATATAAGCCACTTATCGCATGTGCTGTATTCTTATCAAGACTGATGGACTGATTTCATCGACTCCAGGCTGAGGGACTGATTACCTCAAACTCCTTTTGATCTTCATCCATTATTCTTTGTATTGGACTGATGAAACCGCTAGAAATATATTCTGCAATAGCTTCCAGTGTTTCGGAAGTCAAAGATGCAGAATGTGGGACTACATTAGAAATGGAAGAAGAGTGAGCAACGATCGGGGAGTCTATAGACTGTACTAAAGTAGAGGGCGAGGAGATAGAAGGGGAAACTGTCGAAGGGGCTTGGGAGGGGACTGGTTACCACAATAAAGATACCCGAGTGTTGCACATGTGTGTAATTTATCTGCCCTAGTTGACACCTACCTAGGAATCTAACCTTACTGAGGAATAATCAAACTCAACACAGAGGCTATGTGAAGGTTTCAGTAGAAGGCTAGGTAATCAGTCCGTCACCCTAGAAGGCGTCCACCACCTTGTTTTTCAAATGTTGTCTTGTCTGTATTGAATTGATAAAGCCAATGGTGGGCGAAACGTCTTCAGATTAAAAATACGCCGGTGCTCCACAAGTGCCTTGTTCATCAAATTGGTATTATACACCAGTAATGTTTTGATATTCAACAGGCATATACAGTTGTACCACCAATACCACTGTCTCGGTATCACTAGTGTGTCTGTGAGGATATTGTACCACCAATACCACTGTCTCGGTATCACTAGTGTGTGTGTGAGGATATTGTACCACCAATACCACTGTCTCGGTATCACTAGTGTGTGTGTGAGGATATTGTACCACCAATACCACTGTCTCGGTATCACTAGTGTGTGTGTGTGAGGATATTGTACCACCAATACCACTGTCTCGGTATCACTAGTGTGTGTGTGAGGATATTGTACCACCAATACCACTGTCTCGGTATCACTAGTGTGTGTGTGAGGATATTGTACCACCAATACCACTGTCTCGGTATCACCAGTGTGTGTGTGAGGATATTGTACCACCAATACCACTGTCTCGGTATCACTAGTGTGTGTGTGAGGATATTGTACCACCAGTACCACTGTCTCGGTATCACCAGTGTGTGTGTGAGGATATTGTACCACCAATACCACTGTCTCGGTATCACTAGTGTGTGTGTGAGGATATTGTACCACCAATACCACTGTCTCGGTATCACCAGTGTGTGTGTGTGAGGATATTGTACCACCAATACCACTGTCTCGGTATCACTAGTGTGTGTGTGAGGATATTGTACCACCAATACCACTGTCTCGGTATCACCAGTGTGTGTGTATGAGGATATTGTACCACCAATACCACTGTCTCAGTATCACCAGTGTGTGTGTGTGTGAGGATATTGTACCACCAATACCACTGTCTCGGTATCACTAGTGTGTGTGTGAGGATATTGTACCACCAATACCACTGTCTCGGTATCACCAGTGTGTGTGTGAGGATATTGTACCACCAATACCACTGTCTCGGTATCACTAGTGTGTGTGTGAGGATATTGTACCACCAATACCACTGTCTCGGTATCACCAGTGTGTGTGTGAGGATATTGTACCACCAATACCACTGTCTCGGTATCACTAGTGTGTGTGTGAGGATATTGTACCACCAATACCACTGTCTCGGTATCACCAGTGTGTGTGTGAGGATATTGTACCACCAATACCACTGTCTCAGTATCACCAGTGTGTGTGTGAGGATATTGTACCACCAATACCACTGTCTCGGTATCACTAGTGTGTGTGTGAAGATATTGTACCACCAATACCACTGTCTCGGTATCACTAGTGTGTGTGTGTGAGGATATTGTACCACCAATACCACTGTCTCGGTATCACTAGTGTGTGTGTGAAGATATTGTACCACCAATACCACTGTCTCGGTATCACTAGTGTGTGTGTGAAGATATTGTACCACCAATACCACTGTCTCGGTATCACCAGTGTGTGTGTGAGGATAATTTAACTTTTCTTTGCTAGAAGCAGTACAAGGTGTTTCAGAGAGCGCCGTGGTTACCTGCTCAGGTAAACCAACTAGGGATTAAAGGAGTGTCAGTTTCATGACTCACGGCCTCGGGGATCATACAACTTGTTTAATAGTTACCGGGTTATTGCTTTCCAGAGGTTCATTCCGCTATTTTTTCATTGTTTTCACAGTTTAACAATATTTTTAATGAGACAGGCCTTTTATCTTCTATTTTCGTATATAAATATATATATATATATATTTTAATATATATATATATATATATATATATATATATATATATATATATATATATATATATATATATATATATATATATATATATATATATATATATATATATATTATATATTGGCAAGTCGTTTGCCTTTTCGCTTTATTTGAAATTTGTTGTATTAGTGAAATTGTACAAATTATCCAAATCAAATTTTTTGCACTCTCGTTCAATACCCAAGGTGATCTCTAGTCTTGTTCTACTTCTTTGCTTTTATGTATAATACCAATTACCTTACGTGGTGTATAATTATTTACATTGGTTTCATATAATTTGGTTGTTATGGGTTAAAACCCAGTCCATGAAAGTTATTTTCGTTAGCAAATGCGCTGTGTTCTGTTTATTTTGTCTGTCCTCACAATTTAACTTCTCCGTGCACAACATTCTGTCCGTGTACAACATTCTTTCCGTGGACAACATTCTGTCCGTGCACACCATTCTGTCCGTGCACAACATTCTGTCCGTGTACAACATTCTGTCCGTGCACAACATTCTGTCCGTGTACAACATTCTGTCCGTGCGCAACATTCTCTCCACCAATGACAACACATAAAGCTCGTAAAGATAATGTGAAGAGTATCATTACAAACACTTTTGTGGGAAACTGGAAAATGTGATGCCCATCAGCACACTACGACACTATTAAAAATATAGCTGGAAACATACAAGGCATGAAACTGGAGCAGTAGACACAACAATGGCCAGACTAAGCCTGGGACACGCTAAGCTACCAGCCCAAACCTACACCCGCATATCTTTCATAAATGAATATTGCACTCCTTGCAGTGTTGCAGAAACAATGCAGCATTTTCTCTCCCACTGTTTTCTACATCACAGTGCAAAAAAAAAAAATCTTCAGACTTGACCTGGCCGCTATGGACGTCACTTGCATTATGGAAAACATTTTAAGAGGTGAAATCTTGCCATTACATGCACAGCAGGTTAGGTCAGGTGAGGTTTGTCACGAAACACAAGTGTTTCTTGACTCGGGGTCTTAGTCGTATGATGACCCGCCGCTGGAGCTTTGGTCATCTGACTGAGGCCTTCCGCTGGCTTGCCGGTCCACCCCTTTAAAAATTAATGGTTATTAATATAACCATTTTTTATTAGACTATAACTAAAGCGTTCACACAATTCCTAAAAACACCCAACAAACTGGTGGCTAAAGCTTTCGCTTCACACGGCGAGGGTCCAGGTTCGATTCCCACCGAGGGTAGAAACATTGGGCGTGTTTCTTTGCACCGGTTGTCTATGTTTACCCATCAGTAAAATGGGTACCTGGGTGTTAGTCGACTGGTGTGGGTCGCATCCTGGGACAAAACTGACCTAATTTGCCCGAAATGCTCAGCGTACATGTACTTGTAGTAAATAAAGATATTATTATTATTATTATTATTATTATTATTATTATTATTATCACACGGTGTCTTCACCAGACAGAGACACTAGGAACACCAGAACGATGTTCACCTACAAGCAACTGCTACTCTGTACTACTGTACTCTTGTTATTGTTCATCTGCTACTACTTATACGCTTGTTTCCACTATGTACTACTGTACACCTGTCAATGTTCATCTGCTACCACTTATACACTTGCCATCATTGTGTACTGCTGTACAGTTATTATTATCCAGCACAACCAGTCACTTACCGTCACCAGTCACTTACCGTCACCAGTCACTTACCGTCACCAGTCACTTACCGTCACCAGTCACTTACCGTCACCAGTCACTTACCGTCACCAGTCACTTACCGTCACCAGTCACTTACCGTCACAGCTCTGGCAGACATCAGGCCACCATAACATATATTTAAGAAAACCACTTGTCAAGAAGAAGAAGAAGAAGAAGAAGAAGAAGAAGAAGAAGAAGAAGAAGAAGAAGAAGAAGAAGAAGAAGAAGAAGAAGAAGAAGAAGAAGAAGAAAATAAGAAGAAGAAGAAGAAGAAGAAGTTATTTCTTGCCACCACCACAACAGTTCAGTCTTAAATCTGACCAAAATGTTGTCAGTAAGTTGCACTTTCTAATGTTTACCAGAGTGTTAACCCACTCTAACATCTGTGATCCATTATGAAAGTTCCTTGTTGATGTTGATGTTGTTGTTGTTGATTATGTGGTTGTTGTTGATGATGATGTTGTTGCTGTTGTTGTTCTTCTATTAATGAATTTATGTAAAGCTTTAACTCCGTGTGAGTCATTCAGTGCAGTGCGATGGAGGCTCCATCCACCGTCAAGTGTGATGGAGGCTCCATCCACCGTCAAGTGTGATGGAGGCTCCATCCACCGTCAAGTGTGATGGAGGCTCCATCCACCGTCAAGTGTGATGGAGGCTCCATCCACCGTCAAGTGTGATGGAGGCTCCATCCACCGTCAAGTGTGATGGAGGCTCCATCCACCGTCAAGTGTGATGGAGGCTCCATCCACCGTCAAGTGTGATGGAGGCTCCATCCACCGTCAAGTGTGATGGAGGCTCCATCCACCGTCAAGTGTGATGGAGGCTCCATCCACCGTCAAGTGTGATGGAGGCTCCATCCACCGTCAAGTGTGATGGAGGCTCCATCCACCGTTCGCTGGACTAAACAAAGTAGTGACCACGACTGGCTCCCAAAACTGCCAGAGACTGTGGTTGGGTCAGCTTGGTCGCCCTCACCCGGGTCAGCTTGGTGGCCCTCACCCGGGTCAGCTTGGTCGCCCTCACCCGGGTCAGCTTGGTCGCCCTCACCCACAGGGTTTAAAATGCACGTGGTGAGGCTAAAGCTGCAAGCTGATCTTGATGTAGGGGAGGGTGAGAGAGGGAGGATCAGGAGGACCAGGGAAGAGGAGGAGGAGGAGGGGGAGATGGAGGAAGAGAGGGAGAATGGGGAAGGGGACATATTCAAGCTGCCTGGATCCGGCAGAGACCTCTTTATGGTCGCCACCACATGTGGCGAAGGTTTTTGTCGTGATTTTATACTGTGCAGAAACACAACAGAGAGAGAGAGAGAGAGAGAGAGAGAGAGAGAGAGAGAGAGAGAGAGAGAGAGAGAGAGAGAGAGAGAGAGAGAGAGAGAGAGAGAGGTGTTAGGTTTGTCAGGAAACAGGTTAAGTGTTTCCTGACGCGGGTCTTAGTCATATGATGACCCACAGCTGGAGCTTTTGGTCATCTGACCGAGGCCTTCCACTGGCTTACCGGTCCACCCCCTTTAAAAATTATGGTTATGATTATAACCATTGCTACAAATTGGTAGATAGAGATTTGCAGACCAACTAGCATCTATCAGCACTGTCTAGCACGGTGTAAATGGACCTTTTTGTGGGAAGAGACAAAAAGATAAGCAGAGCGGAGATCAGCCGTCACAGACCAGTGTCACTCCTGTCAATCACTGACAAAATTCTTAGATTTAGATTTAGATTTTGCCACCGAAGTGGCTAGTTGAGGCGACAATCTCACGACAAATGACAGTATTTGTCGATTACCGCTTTGCTTCTTCATGACCGTCAATATGACTTCAGAAAAGGTTGGTCTATTGTCGATCTCCTGTTAAACTTTTCCTCTTTTTGGCACCAGTCAGTGGATGAATCCCAGGTCAGCAGCTGTGTACTAGCACCGAACACTGCTGGCGCTGCCGACCGAGAGTGGCACCAGGGACTTTACTTTTAAGGTAAATCTCTATGAGTAGTTGTCAATGGGTCAGAGTCAACGAGACAGTGGGTATGTGTTCCACAGGGAAGTGTGCTGGGGCCGTTGTTATGGAATGTTTACTTCAGTGACCTTCTTCAACTTATTCCAAAGTTCCATGTCTCTACAGAAGAGGAAATCCCCAGCTGTTTTTCAGAAAATCCTTAAAAATGCCTTGAATCGTTAAAAAATGCAATAAAATAACGTTTTATATAATTTTTGAGTACAAATAATTTACATATTTTTAAAAAATTCCAATAAAAATCTATAAAAATCAATGGAGACGTGCTTGGTGTTATACTCACCCCAAGGTCTTTCTCCTTGACGAGGTTTGTAGCCTTTGTCCACCTAGCCTGTACTCTGTCAGCGGTCTTCTTTCAGTTACATCATTCATCATCTTGCAACTATATCAGCCTCTGGAAAACGAGAGAGAGTCAGAGAGAGAGAGAGAGAGAGAGAGAGAGAGAGAGAGAGAGGGGGGGAGGTGAAATGTGCACTAATTGCTGATAAACGTATAATAATGTCCTATGGTTCATTATGCATGCAAGTGAGCAACTTGCATCTAAGTGTGTCTCTATATTTACTCCTAACTTGGTTGTGTTGCAGTGTCACGTGTTCCACACAGACATTACATTACTGTTTCTGTGTTGCTGTCATATACTGTATGACATTTTAAATAATATATTAAAAAACGGTAGTAAGCTGGTATTGGTAGTAGGCTGGCAGACAGCAACCATCCAGGAAGGTACTACCGTCCTGCGAAATAAATGTGAACCGGAAGCCTGTAGTTATTTTATACAATGGTGTCTTTTCTTTCTGTCTTATAAACATGCGAGATGACAGGTACATCCTGCTATTTCTAGTTCTAGTTCTTAATTATTTTTCTTTCATTTTCACGGGGAAGCGGAAAAGAACCATTCATCCGTAAGCTATGTGTGTCTTAAAAGCCTACTAAAATGCCGGGAGCAAGGGGTTATAACCCTTTCTCCTGTATAAATTACTAAAATGAGAAGAAAAACTTTATAAAGTTGGGAGGTTTGAATGTACTGCAGATGATAAGAAAGATGATTGTCAGTGTTATGAATGAAAAGAAGCTGGATATCATGGCTCTAAGCGGAACAAAACCGAAAGAAGTAGGGACGTTTCAATGGGAAAAAAATAAATGGGATTAGATCAGGAGTATCTGAGAGAGTTAGAGCAAATGAAGGGGTAGCAATAATGTTGAAGGAACAGACATATCGGATCATTTTTTAGTTGTAGCTACAGTGAGAATAAAAGGTAGATGGGGTACAAGGAAATGGTATCAGAAAGTAAATGAGAGGTAAGATATAAGCAACTATTGGAAGAAAATGGGCTAGTGAGAGTGTAGGCAATGAGGATGAAGAGGTATGGGGTAGGTTAGGTAAGGTTCGTCAGGAAACAGGACAAGTGTTAGGGGTAGATTTAAAAATGCAGTGTTAGAGTGTTCAGCAGAAGTTTGTGGATATAGGAGGGTGGGTGCGGGAGGGAAGATGTCATTCAAAGTGGCAGTTCCCATGTATAAGTAACTCCAGTCTGCTGTTTGGTAAGCCACACTCGAAGCCGAGCGACTACACGAGGGTCATTAAGGACGCGTGTTACCTGTTCACCTCCAGTCAAAAATAATTTGATCTCTGAAATAAGGATAAAAGAAAACTTTCAGTGTATATTCTGTATATTCACTGAGAGATATGCACCTGTCGGTGATATTTTCTGCCCCAGTTCTATTGTAAGGTAACCTCTGAGGACACCATTGTGACCGAACACCAAGTGAAATGTTTGTCGATATCCTCATCGCCCTTGTGAACTCTCTCAGCTCAGACTAACACATTTCATAACCTTATTTGAAAGCTCATTCTGCGTGATGGAGTATGACAGGAAAACCATCATACGTGATGGATGTTAGGTAAACTTAGTTTGTTCTGCTCTAACCTTGTAAAATGTCATATAGGTCAGGGTAGCCACACAATGTGGTGAATCTAATTTTTATACCAAAAAAATTGTCCATGTAATCTTTTGACTACCGCCCACAAAATGGGTATGGGGGTGCATAATAAAGCTATCACACTGCACCAGCTGTGTTAGGTGAGTGAGTGGGGGGCGGGGTAAATAATGACACACAGGTTCTCTGTTTAAATTATACTGATTGTCAGAGTTAAAGTCGCTAGTTGGACGTAGAGAGTGTTTATTGTGTGTGTGTGTGTGTACTCACCTAGTTGTACTCTCCTAGTTGTGGTTACAGGGGTCGATTCACAGCTCCTGGCCCCGCCTCTTCACTGGTCGCTACTAGGTCACTCTTCCCGCTCCATGAGCTTTATCATACCTCTTCTTAAAGCTATGTATGAATCCTGCCTCCACTACATCACTTCCCAGACTATTCCACTTCCTGACAACTCTGTGACTGAAGAAATACTTCCTAACATCCCTGTGACTAGTCTTATTGCAAACCTTTGCACTTTCTCTAGTTTCCTTACATGCTTGGCTAGGTGTGGGTTCCAAACTGTTGTTGCATACTCCTGCATACTCCCTGCATATTCCCTGGGACTAGTCTTGTCGCAAACCTTTGCTCTTTATCTAGTTTCCTTACATGCTTGGCTAGGTGTGGGTTCCAAAGTGGTGTTGCGTACACAGTGTACAGGGTTCTGAATGATTCCTTATTAAGATGTCGGAATGCTGTTCTTAGGTTTGCTAGGCGCCCGTATGCTGCAGCAGTTATTTGGTTGATGTGCGCCTCAGGAGATCTGCCCGGTGTTATACTGTACTCACCTATTTGTGGTTGCAGGGGTCGAGACTCAGCTCCTGGCCCCGCCTCTCCACTGATCGCTACTAGGTCCTCTCTATCTCTGTTCCATAGCATTATCATACCTCGTCTTAAAGCTATGTATGTTTCCTGCCTCCACTACCTCACTTGCCAGACTATTCCACGTGTAGACAACTCTGTGACTGAAGAAATACTTCCTAACATCCCTTTGACTCATCTGAGTCTTCAACTTCCAATTGTGACCCCTTGTTTCTGTGTCCCATCTCTGAAACATCCTGTCTCTGTCCACCTTATCTATTCCTCGCAGTATTTTGTATGTCGTTATCATGTTTTCCCTAACCCTCCTGTCCTCCAGTGTCGTCAGGCCGATTTCTCTTAACCTTGTTGCAAACCTTTGCACTTTCTCTAATTTCTTGACGTGCTTGACCAGGTGTGGGTTCCAAACTGTGGTTACATGGTTGTGGGATTAAAAGATAAAGAATCTAACACAAAGTGGAAGTTGTTACAGTTGCTTTTGCTGATGACACTGTGCTTTTGGGAGATTCTGAAGAGAAGTTGCAGAGGTTGGTTGATGAGTTTGGTAGGGTATGTAAAAGAATAAAATTAAAAGTGAATATAGGAAAAAGTAAAGTGGTGAAGATGACAAAAAAATAGGTAACGGAAGATTGGATATCAGATTTGGAGGAGAGAGTATGGAGTAGGTGAATGTATTCAGATATTTGGGAGTGGATGTGTCAGCAGATGGGTCTATGAAAGATGAGGTGAATCATAGAATTGACGAGGGGAAAAAGATAAATAGTGTACTGAGGAGTCTGTGGATACAAAGATCTTTGTGTATGGAAGCAAAGAGGGGAATGTATGAGAGTATAGTTATACCAACGCTCTTATATGGGTGTGAAGCATGGGTAGTGAATGTTGCAACAACAAAAAGGCAGTGGAGATGTCATGTCTGAGGTCAATATGTGGTGTGAATATAATGCAGAGAATTCGTAATTTGGAAATTAGGATGACGTGCGGGATTACCAAAACTATTATCCAGATGGCTGAGGAGGGTTGTTGAGGTGGTTCGGACATGTAGAGAGGATGAAACAAAATAGAATTACTTCGAGATTGTATAAATCTGTAGTGGAGCGAAGGCGGGGTAGGGTTGGCATAGAAAGGTTGGAGGGAGGGGGTAAAGTAGGTTTTGTGTGCGAGGGGCTTGGACTTCCGGCAAAGCATGCGTGAGCGTGTTAGATAGGAGCAAATGAAGACAAATGGTTTTTAGTACTTGACGTGCTGTTGGAGTATGAGCAGGGTAATATTTATGAAGAGATTCAGGGAAACCGGCAGGCCGGACTTGAGTCCTGGAGATGGGAAGTACAGTGCCGGCACTCTGAAATAGGGGTGTTAATGTTGCAGTTTTATAACTGTAGTATAAGCGCACCTCTGGCAAGACAGTGATTTGAGTGAATGATGGTGAAAGTTTTACTTTTTCGGGACACCCTACCTTGGTGGGGTGGCCCGAAAATAAAATAGACATTATCATCAACTAACAGTTGATGATGATGTCTATTTTAGAAATTAAAGTAGGTATTGTATTCTTGATGTTAGTGTATAACAGTATTAGGCCTCGATAACCCATGTGTACTCAAAGGCCTTAAATAGTAAGTAAGTTTATTCAAGTATACACAAATACAATTACATAGATTTTCATACATAGCAGCATATTGCAGAGTAGATTTATTTCGTATCTTAGTAATTAAAATTTCCTAGTCTTTAGAATATAAGAATGTTATAGACTTAATGACCCATATTAGCTTTATAATCCTTACACTTAACAAATTAACTTATTTAAATAACAAAACACAACTAGGCTCGTGGTGCCTCTTGGCGGGAGAGAGAAACAAAACAACAACAAACATGTGGATAAACTCATAGTTTTACTCCCAAAATTTCAGTTTTTACGATGCCTCCCGTGCGTGTGAAGTATGTTGCTTCCTTTTCTTCTCAGGTTAGTAACTCTCGAGGTTAATAATGTGAAGTGTGACAGTCATTATATACAGGGTAACAATATATGCCTGAGTTAAGTTTGTCCAGGTTGAGATACATATATGATAGTTACACAAATTTAGGTGATTACAATTACTTTACAGAGTAATATATGAGTAAATTACCTAGGATAACCCCCAAAAAAGTCATCAGGTTAATTTTAATCCCAAATTTAGGGATTAAAATATTAACTGCTCTCCCACAGGTTATATGCAGCATATATATAGTGAGAGTTTGCTTTAATCCTAAGGAATATATATGCTGAAAGTACTTTAATCCCACGAAATTTACCTTCATCCTACAGCATATATATGCTGAGACTACTTTAATCCTACAGGATATATATGCTGAGAATGTTCTTTAATCCTTCTTTTTGAGATTCAGGTATTCTTGTCTGGTGATGAAAAGGTTACATGCATCCATAATGATTAATGTAGTCCATAGGTTTAAAACCCCACTAGCCAACCATTGATCACTAGTGTATAGAGAACTCCAGCCATAATGACACTCCTGTAGTAGATAGGACTTAAGCTCAATAAACTAAAGAATATGTGCATGTGTATATGAGATGCATCATCTTATGTTACTGTATTAATGTTGGTAGAATTACCAAGAATATGTTAGGTAAAAGGACACAAGTGCAACTAATTTAACGACTTGACAAAGCTCCTGGAGAGCGTAACGTTGCCAGAATAAAATGTCACATTAGTTTCACTTGTGTCCTTTTACCTAGCTATGTTACTGTGGCATATACATGGTAAAAATGTAACCCAGATATATGCTCCACTTCTGTATGATATTAACTGTTATAAAGGACATAAGTCAGTCAGCAGGTGTGTATTAAAAAGAGAATAAAAGGGTACATTACTGTGACTGGAACAACATTCAAATAACCCACACAGAGGAGAAAGATACAGCCTCCTCACTAAACGATGGAGTTCCGTTCCTAAGACCACGTCGGTAAATGAATTCCTCGCTAAGTAAGGAGAATATAATGGTAGTGGGTTTGTATCAATCATCTTTGATATTGTTTTAATGTCATCTTTGCACCATTTATAACATTTCTGGTATATTTTTAAATGTTTATACAGTAGTGTACTGTATATTGTAATAAACAGAATAGAGGAAATCAGCTCTAATATACACTATTTAGGTATGCATACTGGTCAGAGAGCCCGTCGAAAGTCCAGGTTGTTGTTAAACGAGTATGTTGCTAAGTGAGGAGAGGCTGTACTTATGACAATGTTTCGGTCCGACTTGGACTGGTTCATGGTTCAAGTCGGACCAAAACACTGTCATGAGTTTCTTTCTCCGATGTGCTGGTTATTTGAGTCTGTATAAAAGATTGATGAAAACTTCAACTACAGTTTTTTTTTTTTAATATGTATTCATATTTACTGTATATTTTTGGTATATTATTTTTGTAGTATTATTAATGTTCTGGAGTTAGTTACAGACTCGCCAAACCTGGAGGCAAAATTTAGCATAGTTTGGTGTAAAAGAGTTTAAATGTTCCACATGCCACTGTATGTTGTAGGGTTCATATACTACAAATAACACTTAAGAAGAACCTCTCATGACCACTGATCTTCACCATAAATGTTTCTCTACATTTAAATGTTTTTAAGGTTTGTAATACAGTGGACCCCCGACTTTCGAACATTCTTCATTCCAGAATGCTGTTCAAGTGCTGTTTCCAAACGAATTTATTCCCATAAGGAATGATGTAAATTAGATTAGTCTGTTTCAGACCCCAAAAATACACTTATAAAAGCACTTACAATAATAAACTTACACAAAAGGGCGAGTTTGGAGTGTTCGAATAGCGAGGGTCCACTGTATTTAATCAGCAATTATACACACAGTTAATTTATCCATGTACTCTTTAATTGTAATCACAAGCCTTCTGAGTAATCATACCTCAGACTTGTTGTACAGTGATGTGTTAATGAATAACTCAAATTAAACACATGTAAGTACAGTGGTACCCCAAGTTTCAGCTATACAGTGGACCCCCGGATTCTGCTATTAATCTGTTCCAGAGGGCTTAACTTAAACCGAAAATAACTTAATCCGAATCTATTATCCCCATAAGAAATAATGGAAATTCAATTAATCCGTTTCAGACACCCAAAAGTATTAAAGTAAATATTTTTTACACATTAACTCACAGTACATGTATATACAAATTACAACTAATACATACAACAGTGTATTAACCACACTTACCTTTATTGAAGAGTTGTTGATGTGTGGAAGAAGGAAGGAGGGGGAGGAAGGAGTAGTATGCTAGTGTTTGGAAGGGGAATCCCCTTCTATTAACACTGCAGGTACCAAGTTCTTTTCTGGGGTTACTGGCCTTTTTCTTTTAATGCCACTAGGACCAGGTTGAGAGTCACTGGGCCCCTCTCTAACCAAAAATCTGTCCAGGGAGCTCTGTGTCTGGCGTTTCTTTAAAACATCCCTGAAATGGGACACCACATTGTCATTGTACATGTTGCCAGCACAGCCTGCAACAGCTTTCTTAGGGTGATATTCATCCATAAAGCCTTGCACATCAGTCCATTGTGCAATGATCTCCTTCAGTTCTACTGTATTTCTGACATTCTTTACCACAGGGCTGGCACTAGGAGCTTTTTTTGGACCCATGGTGGCTTATTTAGCAGTTGCAAGCACTAAAAACAGTGGAAAAATGACAAAACGTATGGTATGAATGCGTGGGTGGCGGCGGTGGCGCTCACTTGCTGGTAAACAATGGCACACTGCTGTCCCAGGGCACGTGTACGCGTCCAAGACGAATAGCGTATTCTGAGTGGATCATCGTAAACTGAGCCAATATTTTTACGGAAAAATGTATCGCTAACCAAATTTAGCGTAATCTAACGCCATCGTAATCTAACGCCATCGTAATCCGGGGGTCCACTGTAATTCATTCCAGAAGGCTGTTCGAGTGCAATTACCGAACAAATTTGTTCCCATAAGGAATAATGTAAATTAGAATAGTCCATTTCAGACTCCCAAAAATACACTTACAAAAGCACTTACAATAATACACTTACATAATTGTTCGAGTTGGGAGCTGTACGAAACTCGGGGTACCACTGTACTGTCATTTTAAAACTATACACATTTGCTAAGTTAGTTTAATATATAAGGTGGGGGTCAAACCATAGTCCCAAAATTAACAGGTCCTGCACTTTACCAATGATAAAGTGCTGGACCTGTTAATCTCTGGACCACGGTTCTACCATACCATCAGTCTTTCTGTTTATTCATTGACAGTTGTTCATTTCAACTTAAATTGAGTTCATATAGACTGAGAACTGAGTTTCTGCCAGGCATTGCACTGAATGATCCACATAATTTTAGTGCTTTGTATAAAAGTTAGATTTATTAAGCTTTAACTTGCGCAACAGGATCCCAGGCACACAGTGGAAAACCTGATGAAGGGTCGTGGCTCATGGCTCAGTCACCCTACAGAGAAGATGAGTCGACTGCAGGCAGACTTGCAACTTGAATGGGCCACAACAATTACTTATATTGATATTGGTAAGAAAATGCTGTTATTTTACTAATCATTAATAAGAATAGGAAATGTGCTCACTGTTGCTACTAATACTATACATACTTGTACTATGCATTGGTGAAGTTAAGTGTTATTGCAAATGTTGAGCTTAACTAGGGGCTGTTTTAATCTTTACCCTTACAGATTGTTAATATATTTGTTGTAATATCTATGTATATTTTAGCCTTTAGAGTTTAGTAGTACAGTGGTACCTCAGTTAACGATATTTTTTCGTTCCAGAATGCTGTTCAAGTGCCATTACCAAATGAATTTATCCCCATAAGGAATAATGTAAAATAGACTAGTCCTTTTAGACCCCCAAAAATACACTTACAAAAGCATTTAAAAAAATAAACTTACATAAAATGGCGAGTTTGGGGACCATCGTTAACCGAGGTACCACTGTATTTCTTTATTATTATAATAATACAGTATGTATATATATTTTAAAATGAGTGTTAATATTAATGAGTATTATTAAATATTGTTATTTATTATTATTATTAATTTTTTAACACTAGCCATATCCCATTGATTCAGAGTGACTTTATTAAAAGAAAAACGAAAGTTTTTCTTTTTAAATTTAGTAATTTATACGGGAGACGGGGTTACTAACCCCTTGCTCCCAGCATTTATGACACACATGGCTTATGGAGGAAGAATAATAATATTATTATTATTATTATTATTATTATTATTATTATTATTATTATCTAAATAAATTAAACTTGAGAATGATATAAGTTTAATATTTTAAATTCATTGAAACTCTGTTATAAATTTCATACTGATTGATAAAATGATTAGTAAACGAAATGTTAACGAAAATATGTAAAATTTATTACTGATTTGATAATGCACTCAGTGGATTTTATAATGTACAGTGGTACTGATTTATGATGTCACTCAGTAAGTTTTTTTAAATGCTTTAGTTAATTTGGTCTAAAAACACTATTTTACAACATTTCTGAAACGTTTGATAATGCACTGCAGCATTTTATATTAAGTAACACTGTACCTTGGTTAACGATGGTCCCCAAACTCGCCCTTTTATATAAGTTTATTTTTAAATGCTTTTGTAAGTGTATTTTTGGGGTCTAAAAGGACTAGTCTATTTTACATTATTCCTTATGGGGAAAATTCGTTTGGTAATGGCACTTGAACAGCATTCTGGAACGAAAAAATATTGTTAACCGAGGTACCACTGTACTAGTATGTCAGTTTTAGGTTTACAGGCTTTCATAAAAAAAAAATTCTTATAATCTCAGTGTGTGTTATATTCATTTACTTTTTCCAGTTGTAAATTATTTAATTCATTGGGTAAGAGTGTTAAATTAGCGTAAGGGGAAACAAGTGGTTTATGGGATTTGACATGTTGTAATGTGACCAAAGTGAAATTTATGAAGGCATTGTGGGGAAACCATTTAGCCAGACTTGAGTTCTAGAGGTGAGAAGTACAGAGTCTGCACTTGGGTGAGAATGTTGCAGCTCTGTCGGTTATTTGAGTTATGATGAGGGAAAAATGCCTGATGTAAAAAATACAAATACAGTCATCCCTTGGTTTTCGATTGTCTCAGTTTTCACCGATTTTTGTTTTCGATCACTTTTTTCGTGGAAAAATTGTCTCAGTTTTCGCCGATGGTACAGAACCTGTACACCAGTGCCGCGCACATACAAAGGCCGTAGGCCCGCCACCCACGCACATTGTCACGCAGTCTAGCATTGTTTATGCTTGAGTGAACATCACCTCAGGAGTTCATACAAAACATTTATTAACAATTCATTGTTTTTGGCCCTTGATTATTGTGTGTAACTACTAAATAAGCTACCATGGGCCCAAAGAAAGCTCCTAGTGCCAGTTCTTTGGTAAAGAAAGTGAGGAACACCGTAGAAATGAAGAAAGAAATAATAGAAAAATATGATAGTGGTGTACATATTGCCGAGCTCGCCAGAATATACAAGAAAAACCCATCAACCATCAGTTCCATTGTGGCGAAGAGAAAAGAAATCACGGAAGCTAATGTTGCGAAAGGGGTGAATACGATAACGAAACAGAGATCACAAACAATTGAAAATATGGAGAAATTGTTATTGGTGTGGATAAACCAAAAACTGCTAGCGGGTGATAGTGTTGTGCAATCCATCATATGTGAAAAAGCAAGGCAGTTGCATGCCAATCTTGTCAAGAAAATGACTGAAACCAGTGTTGATGTTGATGAATTTAAGGCCAGCAAAGGCTGGTTCGAAAACTTCAAGAAGCGAAGTGGCATACACAGTGTTGTAAGGCATGGTGAGGGTGCCAGTTCAGATAAACATGGGGCTGAAAAATTTGTGCGTGACTTTAAAGAATATGTAGAGGCAGAAGAATTCCAACCCCAACAAGTGTTTAATTGTGACGAAACAGGCCTCTTTTGGAAGAAAATGCCGAGGAGGACCTACATCACGCAGGAGGAAAAGGCAATGCCAGGACACAAGCCTATGAAAGACAGGCTAACTCTAATGTTGTGTGGTAACGCTAGTGGGGATTTCAAAGTGAAGCCTTTACTGGTGTATCACTCAGAAAATCCCAGAGTGTTCAAGAAATACAGTGTTGACAAGAGTAAATTGTGTGTGTTTTGGAAGTCTAATGCTAAGGCATGGGTCACTAGGGAAATTTTCCTGGAATGGTTTAATCAAGTGTTTGGCCCCAGTGTGAAGAAATATCTATTGGACAATAAATTGCCACTTAAGTGCCTCCTGGTAATGGACAATGCTCCTGCTCATCCTCGAGACTTGGAAGACCAAATGTCTAAGGATTTCAAATTTGTCACAGTGAAGTTCTTGCCTCCTAACACCACTCCTCTCCTCCAGCCCATGGACCAGCAGGTCATTGCAAACTTCAAAAAACTGTACACCAAAGCAATGTTTCAAAGGTGCTTTGATGTGACCAATGACACTGCATTTACCCTAAGAGAGTTCTGGAAGGATCACTTCAATGTCTTCCATTGCATAGGCCTTATAGATAAAGCTTGGCAGGGAGTGACTTCCAGGACAATGAACTCTGCTTGGAGAAAGTTGTGGCCAGATTGTGTCCCAGAGAGGGATTTTGAAGGGTTTGGGGTTGACCCTGAGGAGCCTATGGAAGTTGTGGAAAGTATTGTGGGATTGGGGAATTGCATGGGGTTGGATGTGAGTGGAGAGGATGTGGAAGAGTTGGTGGAGGACCACAATGAAGATCTAACTACTGAAGAGCTGCAAGAGCTTGAGCTGCAACAAAATCAAACCACAACTCAGGAAATTGCTTCAGTGGAGGAAGAGAGATGTAAGGTGCCTTCTTCAGAGATTAAGGAGATTTGTGGAATGTAGAGTAAGGTGCATTCATTTGTGGAGGAACATCACCCTGAGAAAGATGTTGCAATCCGTGCTGGCTACTTTTACAATGACAATGCCATGTCCCATTTTATGGACATTTTAAAGAGCCACCAGACAGAGCTCTCTGGACAGATATTTAGTGCCACAGGTGTGCAGTGACTCTCAAGCTGGTCCTAGTGGGATTAAAAGACAAAGAAGGGAAGTGACCCCAGATGAGGACTTGGTACCTAGAGTCCTTATGGAGGGGGATTCCCCTGCCAAAAAATAGGGTGTCTTCCCTCTCCCCTCCTCCCTCTCTTCCATCCAGCATCATCAGTCATTCATTTGTGCATGTAAATCTATCTTTAAGGCCCCCCCCAATTTTTTTTTTTCCAAACTTCTGGGTTTCTGGAACGGATTAATTGAATTTCCATTATTTCTTATGGTGAAAATAGTTTTGGTTTTCGCCGATTTTGGTTTTAGCTGATCCATCTGGAACGGATTAAAATCGAAAACCAAGGGACCACTGTACAGTGGACCCTCGGTTTTCGTACAGCTCCCAACTCGAAAAATTATGTAAGTGTATTTTTGTAAGTGACAAAAAAAGGCACAATACCGTGACTGGAACAATACAATTGTTTTGTAAGTGCTTTTGTAAGTGTATTTTTTTGGGTTTGAAACGACTAATCTAATTTACATTCGTCCTTATGGGAACAAATTCGTTCAGTAACGGCACTCGAACAGCATTCTGGAAAGAATTAACGACGAAAACCGAGGGTCCACTGTATATCATTTGTGCATCAGAGATCATGCGAGTAGTGATGCACTTGCTTCATATTATCTTCTGTATATAAAAGATAAGTGTTTGCAGGTAATGCTGGGAGTGTCATGGTGAGCGTGGAGGTGGGGCGGTCATCATGGCCAATGAGTCAACCTCTGGTGACATTACTGCCTGCAGTATCCCTCATGACAGCAGAAGAGTGGCGTGCGGGAAAAAATATATCGACAGTGCGCATGTTTAAGCCAGGTTGGTTTTATATTATTGTTTTTGTTTATATGACAGGCAGGGGAGCTACAGTAAAGAAATTTTTTCAATTATTTTTTAACATACATTCCACATACTGTATTCCTGTAGCTCTTGTATATGTGGCAGTGCAGAGAGTCAAAATGTTTGCCAGATTTCACATATAGCCACATTGGCTACTACATATTGTCTCATCAAGATAAGTTTTATTTCAGAAATCTGCAAATGATTTTACAGACAGCAATACAAATTTGTATAATGGTTCTGAGGGCATGTAGATGCTGCAGGTATACATAAATACTGGTAGCATATTGTAAAATCACTGTGTGACTTATTTAAATTAAGGTCTATATTCCTCTTTTTGAATAGCACTTACAAGAGTAGGGAAGAGTGGAGACTAATTATGTACGTATGTTCTTGCAACATTCCTTCAAAATATAAGATCTATTTTTTTAGTGAATGTTATTATACAAATGGATGAAAGTATAATGAAATTGTAAAGACTAAAGGGAAATATGATGAATGTTAATTTGATGAAGATTTATGATAGAGGAGTTCCATCAAACACCTCAACTACTGGGAACGCTTGGAAGCACTTGACTTGTACTCGCTGGAATGCAGGCAAGGGAGATACTGTATATCATAATCTACACTTGGAAAATCCTAGAAGGAATGGTACCGAATCTGCACACAGAAATCACTCCCTACGAAAGTAAAAGACTGGGCAGGTGATGCAAAATACACCCAATGAAAAGTAGGGGCGCTATTGGTACACTAAGAGAAAACACCATAAGTGTCCGGAGCCCATGACTGTTCAATAGCCTCCCACCAAGCATAAGGGGAATTACCAATAGGCCCTGGCTGCCTTCAAGAGGGAACTGAACAGATACTTAAAGTTGGTGCTGGATCAGCTGGGCTGTGGTTCGTACGTTGGACTATGTGCGGCCAGCAGTAACAGCCTGGTTGATCAGGCCCTGATCCACTGGGAGGCCTGGTCATGGACCAGGCCGCAGGGGCGTTGATCCCCGGAATACCCTCCAGGTAGACTCCAGGTAGGTAAAAGTGTGGTAAATGCTAGAAAATGCCGCAGTTTAATTATTAAAGCAAAGGATTTGATCATAAAAATTAAAAAAATGCTATTTTGAAAATGCTTGGGAAAATATCAATAATCTTTACTGATTATTTTGAAGCTGTAACAAAGTAAATTATAACTCATATGAAAAAGTTTGTACCAATGATATAAACCGAAATGAATATCCATTTATTTAGATGCATACTTATTGATGGTTCCTGCTGATCAGGCTTCTTGGTTAATGATCTGATCATCCAAGTTGTTGGTATTTTCACTGTTGTTACTGTTGGTCAACAGAACAAATTTAATATTTTTTTATTACCCATATCTGCCTAAACAATCAGGCTCCTGTTCCAAGAAATTGGAGTTACCCTTTCCCTTCATTAGATTCGAACCTGATTTCCTTCCATTTTCCTATGGGTTTAGCGGTTCCCATGAATTAAATAATACAGTAATATTTAAATAATCATACAAAATTTTGCTGCTTACAGGTGATCTGAGTAGTGAAGCTCTTAAAGAGAAGTGGGATAAAGTAAGGGTTGTGTGCTTACAACCTTTCCGCAAAGATACTACACAGTTTGGTCTCTCCCTTTTCCGCCTTCACACTAATGTTGAGGTAAATGGCTTACCATTTAGGTAATGGTAATGTGTTTTTTATATAAATATCTAATAAGTTGCTTGGTTTAAAGCATTATAAGGACTGATTGTGAAAAATGAGAAATCACTTAGACAATAAAATGAAACACAGGTAAAAGAGATTTGTATTCTTTAATGTCATTCAGGGTCTGTGACTGAGGTTGCAATATACAGATACAGTCATCCCTTAGTTTTCGCGTTTAATCCGTTCCAGATGGATCAACTAAAACCAAAATATGCGAAAACCAAAACTATTTTCCCCATAAGAAATAATGGAAATTCAATTAATTCGTTCCAGAAACCCAGAAGTTTTGAAAAAAAATTTTGGGGGCCTTAAAGATAGATTTACATGCACAAATGAATGAACTCTATGTGGCACTTACCTTTATTGAAGACTGATGTTACTGGATGGAAGAGAGGGAGGAGGGGAGAGGGAAGAGACCCTAATTTTTGGAAGGAGAATCCCCCTCCATAAGGACTCTAGGTACCAAGTCCTAATCTGGGGTCACTTCCCTTCTTTGTCTTTTAATCCCACTAGGACCAGCTTGAGAGTCACTGCACACCTGTGGCACTAAATATCTGTCCAGAGAGCTCTGTGTCTGGCGGCTCTTTAAAATGTCCCTAAAATGGGAAAAGAGATTTTCATTGAACATGTTGATGAGACGGATTGCAACATCTTTGTCAGGGTGATGTTCCTCCACAAATGAATGCACCCTACTCCACATTCCACAAATCTCCTAAATCTCTGAAGAAGGCACCTTACATCTCTCTTCCTCCACTGAAGCAATTTCCTGAGTTGTGGTTTGATGGTGTTGCAGCTCAAGCTCTTGCAGCTCTTCAGTGGTTAGATCTTCATTGTGGTCCTCCACCAACTCTTCCACATCCTGGCTACTCACATCCAACCCCATGCAATTCCCCAATGCCACAATACTTTCCACAACTTCCATAGGCTCCTCAGGGTCAGCCCCAAACAATTCAAAATCCCTCTCTGGGACACAATCTGGCCACAACTTTCTCCAAGCAGAGTTCATTATCCTGGAAGTCACTCCCTGCCAAGCTTTATATATAAGGCCTATGCAATGGAAGATATCGAAGTGATCCTTCCAGAACTCTTTTAGGGTCAATGCAGTGTCATTGGTCACATCAAAGCACCTTTGAAACATTGCTTTGGTGTACAGTTTTTTGAAGTTTGCAATGACCTGCTGGTCCATGGGCTGGAGGAGAGGAGTGGTGTTAGGAGGCAAGAACTTCACTGTGACAAATTTGAAATCCTTAGACAATTGGTCTTCCAAGTCTCGAGGATGAGCAGGAGCATTGTCCATTACCAGGAGGCACTTAAGTGGCAATTTATTGTCCAATAGATATTTCTTCACATTGGGGCCAAACACTTGATTAAACCATTCCAGGAAAATTTCCCTAGTGACCCATGCCTTAGCATTAGACTTCCACATCACACACAATTTACTCTTGTCAACACTGTATTTCTTGAACACTCTGGAATTTTCAGAGTGATACACCATTAAAGGCTTCACTTTGAAATCCCCACTAGCGTTACCACACAACATTAGAGTTAGCCTGTCTTTCATAGGCTTGTGTCCTGGCATTGCCTTTTCCTCCTGCGTGATGTAGGTCCTCCTCGGCATTTTCTTCCAAAAGAGGCCTGTTTCGTCACAATTAAACACTTGTTGGGGTTGGAATTCTTCTGCCTCTACATATTCTTTAAAGTCACGCACAAATTTTTCAGCCCCATGTTTATCTGAACTGGCACCCTCACCATACCTTACAACATTGTGTATGCCACTTCGCTTCTTGAAGTTTTCGAACCAGCCTTTGCTGGCCTTAAATTCATCAACATCAACACTGGTTTCAGTCATTTTCTTGACAAGATTGGCATGCAACTGCCTTGCTTTTTCACATATGATGGATTGCACAACACTATCACCTGCTAGCAGTTTTTGGTTTATCCACACCAATAACAATTTCTCCATATTTTCAATTGTTTGTGATCTCTGTTTCGTTATCGTATTCACCCTTTCTCAACATTAGCTTCCGTGATTTCTTTTCTCTTCGCCACAATGGAACTGATGGTTGATGGGTTTTCTTGTATATCCTGGCGAGTTCGCAATATACACCACTATCATTTTCTATTATTTCTTTCTTCATTTCTACGGTGTTCCACTTTCTTTACCAAAGAACTGGCACTAGGAGCTTTCTTTGGGCCCATGGTAGCTTATTAGTGTCAGACACAATAATCAAGCCAAAAACAATGATGTTAATAAATGTTTTGTATGAACCCTGGGGTGATGTTCACTCAAACATAAACAATGATAGACTGCTGGACAATGTGAATGGGAGGAGGTGAGTGGGGGCCTATGGCCTTTGTATGTGCGCGGCATCCGATACAAATGAAATGTTCGATGCAACCTGGCTGTTGGGAAGAATTATAACTTGTTTGGAGTAGTGTTGGTGCATGGAGGCATCATCATCGGATTTTTCCTAAGAGTTTTTTTTTTTTGTATGTATTTTTTTTTTTAGTAGTTCGTCCGGGTCTCGAACCCGGACCCCAGTGGTGAGTCGCACCTCTCTCCACAGGGCTACAGAGCTTACCGAATTTGCAGTCCTGAGTTTCTTGACGAGGAATGTACATACATTCACCAAACCTTCACTAATTTACATTTTCCTTCCTTTTTCATCAAAGATTGCAAGAAGAGGCTCTTCAGATCATTAATTCTCCACGCACCAACACCACTCCAAACAAAGTTATAATTCTTCCCAACAGCCAGGTTGCATCGAACATTTCTAAAGTACTTGCTAAATCTAACACCAGAGTCGCCATCGCTTCCAGACTTTCTATAAAGGATCTAACCAGGACAAAATCCAAGCATCATGAACCAGTCAACGGGGTTTACACTATACCCTGTGGAGGCTGCGACAGGATTTATGTAGGAGAAACGGCAAGAAACCTCGAAACACGCCTCAAAGAACACATTAATGCATGTAGGAACGATAACCTGAACAACGCCTGCGTACAACACCGAAATTCCACCAATCATCTCATGAAATTCAAAGACGCCCGATTAGTAATCAAAGAAACTGATTTCTGCAGACGCAAGTGCCTTGAATCAGCACTTATCGCTGTTTCTAACACAGTTAAACAAAATAAAGGCAGCTTCACCATCTCTGAAGTCTTAGCAAGAATCCTCCTGAAAACAGTAAACCCTACCATCACATAGCCTCTCCTGCTAATACCAAACAAGTGCATCGCAGATGTGGAACACTGCTACAGGCCTTCTCTTTTCCAACCTCCTACAGAAATATTTGTCTAACCTGTTTTAATACTACCCAAGTAATTGTTTTTACCACCTTTTACTCATGTGCAAGTTGATTGTTCTACCTTATTGTATTACTACTACTACTACTACAACTTATATCACTACTACTTCTACCACCACTAGTATTACACCTCACTTTGAGAGTATGTATATACCCTCTGTGTCCATGTATTGCTTGTAACGGCTTGAAAAAGCTTCTGGAGAGTGAAACGTTGCCACAATAAAATGTCTCATTAGTTGCATTTGTGTATCTTTTTACAGTATATATCTGTTTCATATTTCTCTCTAAGTGGTTTCTCACTTTTCATCTAATATATTTCCTACAATTCAGTAGGAATGCTATGGAGATAATTCCCATGCTTACTTTTCATTAACCCTTTGACTGTCGGAGGCCCCATTCTGAAACTGTCATTCTGTCGGAACATTTTGGAAAAATAAATTATTTTTCTTATGAAATGATAGAGAATCTTTTCCCGATTGTAA
>WNWK01006023.1:104850-111552 GCA_009830355.1 Cherax destructor | reverse complement strand
TTTTACTGTAAGCAATCGGATGTGTATTTTTTTTTTTATTGTTTTCTGTAATATATGAGTTATGCAAATTAAAATAAAGTTATGAAGTTGGAGTTTCATTTTTTTCTTGTAACATATAAATTCCTTTGGCCCCCAAAAAGGGGGAGCTACAGCGGGGAGAAGAAGCAGTGTCATAAATTTTTCCCCCTGACACTTCACAAACTATAAAATATGTATTGTATAATTATCTATTAACCCCCCTTTACAGCCAGTTGTAAAAAAAATGTATATATACATTATTTTGTTTTATATGTGTTTTTTTATTGTTCATGGTTAATGGTTAAGGAAGAAGTATTGTATTATATTTCCCCCAATATAGGGGCCCAAACTTCCGTTTTTTTTAACATTCACGAGGCTTTGATCCCCAAAACCCCAATGTTGAGGGAAACCCGTTTGCTTTGTAAATGCCCCGTCTTGCACAATCAGTGGTTCCCCAGTGGGGACAGGGGTTGGAACTGTTTGGACCCTGGTTCCCCCTATTTTTTTTTCTTATTTATAAATTCGAATTGTTCCCTGGAATAGTGGTGGGGTTTGCCCGCCCACTACCACAAATAAGGCTTTTCCCCGTCCCCCCTAAACCCAAAAAATCCACCACCACCCCGCTTACCCCCACATACGTAATACAATTTTTTTATGTCATAGGGTAGATAAAAAGCGTAGAGATATTTAGCGTCATATTGGCAAAAAAAACTCTCCTCCCTCTCTCCTACCTGTGTTCTATACACCAACAAGTCTTCAATAAAGGTAAGTGTGATGTTAAATGTTCATTTATCCATTTTATTAGTGCTTTTTATTTATCTGTTATTGTTTTTTTAGTAAACTATATTTAATTCCCCAAATTTTTTTTTTTAAACATCGGCATTCCCCCCAAAAGGAGGGGGCCCAAAAAAAATTTTTTCCCCCACATGTTTGGGGGTGCTTTTCACAAGTTTAAAAAGAAAAACCCCTTTCAGGGCCAAGGCCATTTTTGGAAGGGGGGCCAGTGTCCAAAATTTAAAAAAAAATATTTTTTTTTTGAAATGGTAGAGAATCTTTTTCTGAAGGTCATAAAACAAAAGTACAAATTTGATTGAAAATTACAAATTATGCTCTCGTGAATTTTGATGTGTCAGCGATATTTAAGCATCAGCGATTTTGAATTTTTACTCCCTTTTTAGGCCAATTCATTTTTCCCAGTCGACCAAATTCTTAGCTATTTCACTAGTTTACTTCTATTCTTCGATTCCCACAAGAAATCACCCAGTCAACTGTTTCAACTACAAAAAAAAAGTGATTGGAAATTGGTTATTTAGCCAATTTAACTCAAAGTTCAAAATAGGGTGCATAATAAACAATGCAGGCATTCCTGGCACTAAACTAACATTTCCTCTGTTCATTATTGTTTTCAGTCTTTACAAATGAATTCCATTTTAATTTTTATTCACATAATGAATTTTTATTCAAACCAAAAAATGTACAAAAAATTCACCACATTTGTGAACGTATATTAGACCCACCAGCTGGCACATATTAGATGTGTGAGGTCATTTATTTACTCTTGAACATAGGCAAAAATTTAATATTTCTGCTATTTTGAGCTCAGTTTCAAGCCATTTGCAGTACTAAAACCAATCAAAATCATCTCTATATCCGTAATATATCTTCCATTCTATCAAATGAGACCAAGAAATCGCAAATACAACTATACAAGTACGTATACGAAAAACACTGCAAAATCGGTTTTAATCGAAAATTGTGGTTTCAGGTTTTTCTCTCATTATGCACTGTGTGCTGCAGGATTTGTTTTATGTGGTGCACACTTACCATATAGATGTGTTCTCTCATATCTAGGCCCAAATTTGCCGCTCAAAGCTTATCTGAGTGAGCTGAGCTCATGACTAGCACTACGGTTTGGACCCTGAATGGGTTAACACCCCCTCCTTCAGAGTGCAGACACTGTACTTCCATCTCCAGGACTCAAGTCGGGCCTGCCGGTTTCCCTGAATCCCTTCATAAATGTTACTTTGCTCACACTCAACAGCACGTCAAGTATTAAAAACCATTTGTCTCCATTCACTCCTATCAAATATGCTCATGCATGCTTGCTGGAAATCCGCCCTCGCACACAAAACCTCTTTACCCCCTCCCTCCAACCTTTCCTAGGCCGACCCCTACCCCGTCTTCCCTCCACTACGATTTATACACTCTCAAGTCATTCTGTTTTGTTCCATTCTCTCACATGTCCGAACCACCTCAACAACCCCTCCTGAGCCCTCTGGATGATAAGTTTTGGTAATCCCCACCTCCTCCTAATTTCCCCTGAATTCTCTGCATTATATTCACACCACACATTGACCTCAGACATGACATCTCCACTGCCTCCAGCCTTCTCCTCATTGCAACATTCATCACCCATGCTTCACACCCATACAGTGGTACCTGACTTTTACGATATTTTTTCATTCCAGAATACTGTTCAAGTGCCATTCAAACGAATTTATCCCCTTAAGGAATGATATAAAATAGACTAGTCCTTTTAGATCCCCAAAATTACACTTACAAAAGCGTTTAAAAAATAAACTTACATAAAAGGGTGAGTTTGGGGACTATGAATCGAGGTACCACTTATAAGAGTGTTGGTAAGCTATACTCTCATACATTTCCTCTTACTTCCATGGACAAAGTTCTTTGTCTCCACAGACTCATCCTTCATAGACCTATCTGCTGACATGTCCACTCCCAAATATCTGAATACATTCACCTCCTCCATACTCTCTCCTCCAATCTGATATCCAATCTTTTGTCACCTAATCTTTCTGTTATCCTCATAACCTTACTCTTTCCTATATTCACTTTCAATTTTCTTCTTTTACATACCCTACCAAATTCATCCACCAACCTCTGCAACTTCTCTTCAGAATCTCCCAAAAGCACAGTGTCATCAGCAAAAGCAACTGTGACAACTCCCACTTTGTATTTGATTCTTTGTCTTTTAACCCCACACCTCTTGCCAAGACTCGAATTCACTTCTCTTACAACCCCATCTATAAATATATTGAACACCCACAGTGACATCACACATCCTTGTATAAGGCCTACTTTTATTTGGAAATAATCTCCCTCTCTCTCCTACACACACTAACCTGAGCCTCACTATCCTCATAAAAGCTCTTCACTGCTTTCAGTAACCTACCTCCTATTATATACACCTGCAGCATCTGCCACATCGCCCCTCTATCCACCCTATCATACGCCTTTACCCTCATCTAAATACTGTTCACCTATATGTTTCACTGTAAACACTTGGTCAACACCCCCTACCTTTCCTAAAGCCCCCTTGTTCATCTGTTATCCGTCTTACTCTTAATTCTTTCAATAATAACTACCATACACTTTACCTGGTATACTCAACAGACTTATTCCCCTATAATTTTTGCACTCTCTTTTGTCCCCTTTGCTTTTATACAAAGGAACAATACATGCTCTCTGCCAGTCCCTAGATACCTTACCCTCTTCCATACATTTATTAAATAATACCACCAACCACTCCAAAACTATATTCCCACCTGCTTTTAACATTTCTATCTTTATCCCATCAATCCCAGCTGCCTTACCCCCTTTCATTCTACCCACTGCCTCACAAAATGGATTAATTGGATTTACATTATTTCTTATGGGGAAAATGGTTTCACCATTCGTGAATTTGCTCGAGGGGCCACTGTATATACTATCATGTATCTCTCTCCTCCACTCCAATGAGTACATGTTCAAACTTGAAGGCGTTCCCAGTAATTTAGGTGCTTTACTGGCTCAATGTGAGCAGAACGATCTCTGTATTTGTTTCCCGCTCTATTTTTCCTGCTTGAACAGGGCCTTCAGCACTGAGCAATATTCTAAATGAGGAAGCACTAGCGATTTGAAGTGTCACGATCGGCATTATTTCCCTTGTTTTAAAAGTTTTCAATACCCACCCAGTCATCTTCCTGGCTGTCATGATCTTCGTCTTGTTATGGTCTTTAAAAGAAACATCAGCTGACATAGGATTCCCAGGTCTTTTGTGTGTTCCTTTCATTCTATTTGGTGATCCTCTTGTATATAGTGCTCCTTTTGAGTTCTTCTTTCCATACCTAAGCAGCCAGAACTTATCACCACTGAACATCATGTTGTTTCCCCACTGTCCACGGGAAAACTGGGCTTATGTCTTCCTGTAATTTTCCAGTGTCCTCTACCGTAGTGACTTTTATGCTTTTTTTAGTGTATCTGCAAATGATACAAAAGTGTGATGGGTGTTTTTATCTGTCTGCTATGAGGATGAGAACAGCAGAGATGCCAGGACAGTGCCTTGGGGCACTGAGCTTTTACCTCACTGATGCTGGATCTTGTTCTGTTTACAAATACTTTTTGTGTTGTGTGTTTGGGGAACCTTGAAAATCCATCTGCCACTTTCCCGTAATGTCCAAGGCCCTTCATTTTGTTATACCCCTGATTGCCTTTTGTCAAACACCTTTGAAAATTTGGGTAAATCACATGTGTTTTGGTTGTCTTCCAACCCCCTTGTAATTCTGTCATAATGGTTCAGCAGCTGGGGATACGATTGTCCTGCTCTAAAACCATGCTGGTTCGGGTTATGCTGGTTGTGCTGGTCCATAAAAATTTTTAATCTGCCATCTCTTCACTCTTTAAAGATTTTTATTTAGAAGTTAGGCTACTAGTCTGTAATTTTTAGCTAGTGCTCTCTACCTTCATTATGAAAGGACCCATGTCGGGCCCCCCAAGGCCTTCGGTTTTCACCTCCGATTCTTTCTCCAAAGGAATACTGGGGGCTCGTGTATGGTAATACTTTGCATTTCTTTATAAAAGGACATTCCATGAATCTGGTCCAGGGAGTGGGATGTTATCCATTTTTTTTCAAAATCTATGGGTTTAAATAATCCCAAAAGTTATTGGTCTGTGCAACGTTTATTTGGAGTGAAATGTATCTTGCTTTTTCTACCCCTGTCATTTAGAAAGGGGAACACCGCTCATACTGTTCTTTTTAAGATTTCACTTTTTCCTATTCATCTTAGTATATGAATCTCCCCTTAATGGCCAATTCTACAGGTTTCTTAGTTTGGATTTCGCATAGGAAAAAATATTTTGGTTTCTTCAATATTTTTGTAGGAAACCTTTTACCTTTTTCTGTTAGGTATTGACATCCTAAGTTTTTCCCTTAATTCAGGATCTCTCAGTTTAAGATATCTTTCCTCTTTGCGTTTTTTTGCAATTCAGTAATCCATTTTCTTCTTCTGTACCATCTCTTACGCCTTATCTGACCTTTCTTCTGGGTTTTTCAATGGTACGTTTCACATCCTTGTTGCTTCATATTCATTTTGGCATGATTTAGGGTGCCATGTCTGTTCAGGATAGTCTGATAGCCTTGGCCCAGTCAATTCATAGATGTTAAAATTAAACTTACTGAACATCCCATCTCTAACATTAGTGATGTTTTTTTTGTAACTGTTTTTCTGAACCTCATTGTTTGTGAAATATCAAATCCAGGGTATTTTTCATTTCAGGGGATCAATTATCAGTTGGTTCAAGATACTTTAAAGCCCTTTTAGTTCCTGGAAAGGTTGTTGAGCCAGGGTGCTTCCGGATATTTTGGTAAAATTGTTTGCCCATCTTCCATTTTACATGAGGGAGATTAAAATCCAAGGAGTAAAATATTTTTGGGGGGGATTTTCTAGCCTATCCAGATTGTATTTTATCTTCCTTAATTAATTTTGGATTTCAACAGGGTTTGATGGTGGTTTATATACTGAAAAATCCTTTTTTTCAAAATGCCCAAAAGGATTTCTACATATCCCCTATAAATTAACATTCTTTTAAAATTTTTTCAAACCTATTTTATGAACCAAATTTATCCACTTATGTATGTTTTCTTTTTTTTCTGCCCAAACTCCCCTTTTGTGTGTTTTGTAAATCCCCCTGGTTTTTTGACTGAACCCCTTTCTATTTGATTTTTATTTACCCCTTTGGAAAAAAGGGGCCTTTGGGGTGCTGGTTTGGTATGTCCCACTGTGGTTGCCCCTCTGTCCCCTTTTTTCCTTTTTTTCCCTTCTTCCCTTTTTTTGGGCCCCTCGTTTCTTTTTTGCGGTTTCTTTTTTAAAAAAAATTTTTCATTTTCCCTTTCTCTGCTCTCTGAGCCTTTTCATTCCTTTTACATAATTGTCTGGGCTTCAGGTCATAACATTCTCTGAACTCTGTTGGCTTTGCACATCTTGAGTGTTCCCCATTTTCTTTGTGTTTATCCAGCAAGCTCTGCCAATAGGCACATTATTTTTACCACGGCCCTCCCACCAGGCAGGGTAACCCAAAAAAAAAGAAAACCCCAAAAGAAAAATTTCATAAAAATTCAAAAATTTTTTTACCTCACTCAAATAACCCCGTCTTTGCAGAGGTGCTAAAATTTAGTTAGAAAATCCTCCAAACCACCAATATTCAATCTTATTGAAGTAGGCATTTTTTCCCTTTCCGGACTAAGTCCAACCCAAATCAATTAACTGGTTTCCCTGAATCCCTTCAAAATATTCCCTGTCACACTCCAACAGGGTAGGTCCCAAAACTATTCGTTTATTCACTCTATCTAAATAAAATGCTTGGGGAAATCAAGCCATCGCCCCCAAAACCTCCTTTTTCCCCCTC
>WNWK01006023.1:84850-99850 GCA_009830355.1 Cherax destructor | reverse complement strand
GGAGGTAGAGGGTGGAAAGGATAACTTACTTGCTACACTCTTCACTACTCCACCCACCACCTTCACTACTCTACCCACCACTATCACTACTTCACCAACCATTATCACTACTCCACACACCACCCTCACTACTCCACACACCACCCTCACTACTCACACCACCCTCACTACTCCACACACCACCCTCACTACTCCACACACCACCCTCACTACTCCACCACCACCTCTCTACTCCACCCACCACCATCTCTACTCCACCCACCACCATCTCTACTCCACCCACCACCTTCACTACTCCACCCACCACCCTCACTACTCCACCCACCACCCTCACTACACCACCCACCACTATCACTACTCCACCCACCACTATCACTACTCCACCCACCACTATCACTACTCCACCCACCACTATCACTACTCCACCCACCACTATCACTACTCCACCCACTGAAGAAACCTCCGCGAGGCAGGTAAATATCATGGAGGACTTCCTTAATGTTTCTGGAAAAACTCCAAGTGTTGAAATGGAGGTTACCTCTTCCCCAGATTTATACGAGAACCAAACAAGGGACGAGGTGCCTCACTACAATCTGGGATTAGTGTGGGAGTATTATCCTTCCAGTTATGTTTTGCAAGAGCATGTGGGATGAGACGAAGTACCTGACATTCCTCTGGGTACAGAGTTGGATTTGACTTCAGATACGCTTCCAACTAGTGGCGGCGTATCTGAAGCTTGCTCGTAACTCAGATTTTGGCTTGCAACCCAAAGCAAAAAATCGACCGAGCGATGGCTGGTAACTCTTGAAAACTCGTAAGTTGGGGCACTCGCAAGTCAAAGTACCACTGTACTTGTCTACCGTCTATGCCCCATAGTATTTTTTATGTTATCAAATTCCCTTTTCTTTTTGCTAATTCAGCTGTTCTGTATATGTGATAGCAATATTTTTCTACATAATGTAGCAATGCAGTATACAGCCAAATACTTAAACATCTCTGACATAGGAAACATTAATTGTATGCACCCACCCATCACCCGTCCACAGTTTCTTTACATCCTCTGTGAGCTCCAAGTCTCTCTCGACTATGTCTGAAAACCTTCCAAAGTTTCAAGTGTTTTAAAGTTATTGCATATTTTATATATACTCTGTGTTACAATATCTAAGAGTATTTGTGATAAAAAGAGGAGTCGTAAGGCTCTTACTTACTCAGTACTATTACTTACTCAGAACTATCCCAGCCATGTCTATGGCAGCAACTGTACTGAGATACTACTGGTAATTGTACTAGCGTGTACCTGTACCTAAATAAACTTGCACACTGTGCCGGTGTGCAGATACATTAAAATCAATATTTGGCATCATAAAAAAGTAGGAGTAGCTACGCCAGGTGAGGAAGTAGATAAGTGTGTCTCACTAGTTGGAGACGCAATATAATAATTAATCTGGTGTGCTTTAAATGTCGTATATTATTACAGTAGGGCCCCACTTATATGGCAGGTTAGGTTTCAGGCTAGTGCCTTAAAAGCAGACATAGCCGAAAAGCAGAACGCCATTTTCTTCCACTTATAAATGCATATAAATGCCAGACAACAAGCTTACACTAACTTGTGAACCAATTTATGAAAAGATCAGTAGTCATCCAAGCTTTCGAATTGGATTTATAATAAACAGGGAGGCTACCTCTTGGGTTATCCTGGGTTCTCTACACATACGCTGCTATATGTACAGGTACCATCCGACTTACGACCGAGCTTGGTTCCGACTAACCAGTCATAAGTCAAAATGGACTTAAGTCGAACCTTACTACTGAATATCAGCATCACATTATGTAATGATTTTATTTTATTGTTTTATTTTGGTATTTTGTTTTTTACTTTACTTTTTATGCTGTTAGTACTGTATTTTATACTGTAAGGTTTAGGAAAACACTGTTTACAGCACAAACAATTGTTTATTTCCCAGAACATTTGCATACAAAACATGGTCGTAAGTCGAGTGGTCGTATGTCGAGCAGGTCGTAAGTCGGATGGTAGGTGTAACTATTTGATGGCTTTCTCAGCGTTCAACATATACCTTATTAGTAAGTTTATTCAGGTATACACAAATACAGTTAGATTACCATACATAGCAGAATATGCGTAGAGAACCTAGGATAACCCAAAAAAGTCAGTTCACTCAGTTTAATCATTTCTAACTTGGCACTTAAAGTAAGATGCTTACAACTCCTCTTTTTATCACAACTAAGCTTAGACGCCATAGTCAATGAGAGCCAACTAGTTAACGAAAGAGTAAACGAGAGAGAGAGAACAAAATACGGAGTTCAGACAAGGTAAAAACACAAACTGAACAGGTAGTGGGCGATCACTCGGACAGGCAAAATGAATGCGATTAATACGTGTCCACTTTTCGTTTATTCACATACGTTTGTAAGAGTTTGTGAAACTTTTATCTCAAAATAATTTTATTATAATAATTATTACCTCACAATACAAACTCTTACATTGTGTACAAGTTGTACAAGTTAGTACAGAATAAACAAACAGCAACACTCCCATTCTCATGCAACACACTATTTTTAGAGTTATTGATATTATTATTATTATTATTATTATTATTATCATAATAATAAAAAAGAAGCACTAAACCCACAAGGGTTGTGAATAGCTATATATAGAGTGAAGGCATATGAAAGGAATATTTTTCTACAGTTATCCCTCAGTGTTTGACTAGAGAAAACGTAATTCTTCAGACACTCCTACAAAGTCGCTTGGTAAACAAATCACATATTTGTCAATTTTTATTCTGTGGGTGTATGTATCATGTTTACATGCTTTGTAAAGTGTTTCTTATATAATTTTTAAGAAAATATCATAGATGAATAAATGAAAATGTTTATATTAACGTAAAATAAGACATTTAATGTGCCCAGGAGTGATTATTATTAGTATTACGTAATGTTTTCCCTCCGCCCGGCAACCACACCTCATAGCATATAAACAGCATGTTTATATGCTTTGTAACGTGTTTCTTATATAATTTAAAGAAAATATCATAGATGGATTACTGAAAATTTAATGTGCCCAAGAGTGATTATTACATAATATAGAGAGATGTGCTCAGGGAAAATGTAAACAAACCGGGTGGCACGCGCCGTATTTGAAAGACTGCTCGCCATATAGAAAAGTTTTGTTCATAATTTGAACTTGCCATATGAACGGAATGCCGAAAGGCAAAACGCCGAAAAGCGGGGCACTACTGTATAGACATTTTCATTAATCCATATATGTGCAAATTAATTGTTTTTTTTTATTAACACATTAACCGATTCCCACCAAGGCAGGGTGGCCAGAAAAAGAAACACTTTCATCATCATTCACTCCATCACTGTCTTGCCAGAGGGGTGCTATACAATACAGTTATAAAACTGCAACTTTAACACCCCTCCTTCAGAGTGCAGACACTGTACCTCCCATCTCCAGGAATCAAGTCCGGCCTGCCAGTCAACAGCTCGTCAGGTCCCAAAAACCATTTGTCTCCATTCACTCCTATCAAATATGCTCACGCATGCTTGCTAGAAGTCCAAGCCCCTCGCCCACAAAACTTCCTTTACCCCCTCCCTCCAACTTTTTCGAGGACGACCCCTACCCCGCCTTCCTTTCCCTACAGATTTATACGCTCTCCAAGTCATTCTACTTTAATCCATTTTCTCTAAATACTCAAACCACCTTAACAACCCTTCTTCAGCCCTCTGACAAATACTTTTAATAACTCCACACCTCCTAATTTCCACACTCCAAATTTTCTGCATAATATTTACACCATACATTGCCCTTAGACAGGACATCTCCACTGCCTCAGCTGCCTCCTCGCTGCAGCATTTGCAACCCATGCTTCACACCCATATAAGAGTGTTGGTACAACTATACTTTCGTACATTCCCTTCTTTGCCTCCATGGATAATGTTTTTTGTCTCCACAGATACCTCAACACACCCCTCACCTTTTTTCCTTAGTCAATTCTATGGTTAACCTCATCCTTCATAAACCCATCCACTGACATGTCAACTCCCAAATATCTGAAAACATTTACTTCTTCCATAATCCCTCTTTCCAATGTGATATCCAATTTCTCTTTATTTAAATCGTTTGATACCCTCATCACCTTACTCTTATATCTGTTCACTTTCAACTTTCTACCTTTACACACCCTCCCAAACTCGTCCACTACCCTTTGCAACTTTTCTTTAGAATCTCCCATAAGCACAGTATCATCAGCAAAAAGTAACTGTGTCAACTCCCATTTTGCATTTGATTCCCCATAATTTAATCCCACCCCTCTCCCCAACACCCTAGCATTTACTTCTTTTACAACCCCATCTATAAATATATTAAACAACCATGGTGACATTACACATCCCTGTCTAAGACCTACTTTTACCGGGAAGTAATCTCCCTCTCTCCTACACACCCTAACCTGAGCCTCACTATCCTCATAAAAACTCTTTACAGCATTCAGTAACTTACTACCTATTCCATACACTTGCAACATTTGCCACATTGCTCCCCTATTCACTCTCATATGCCTTTTCTAAATCCATAAATGCAATGAAAACTTCCCTACCTTTATCTAAATACTGTGTAGTAGGTTGGTAGACAGCAACCACCCAGGGAGGTACTACCGTCCTGCCAGGTGACTGTGAAACAGAAACCTGAAACTGTTTTACATGATGGTAGGATTGCTGGTGTCTTTTTTCTGTCTCATAAACACGCTGGATAACAGGTATATCTAGCTACTTCTACTTACACTTTAGGTCACACTACACTGGCATACACATGCATATATATACATACACACATCTAGGTTTTTCTTCTTTTTCTTAATAGCTCTTATTCTTTTTATTTTCTCTATTGTCCATGGGGAAGTGGAAAAGAATCTTTCCTCCGTAAGCCATGCGTGTCGTATGAGGCGACTAAGATGCCGGGAGCAATGGGCTAGTAACCCCTTCTCCTGTACAAATCTACTAAAAACGAGAAGAAGAAAAACTTTATAAAATTGGGTTGTCTGAATGTGCGTGGATGTAGTGCGGATGATAAGAAAGAGATGATTGCCGATGTTATGAATGAAAAGAAGTTGGATGTCCTGGCCCTAAGCGAAACAAAGCTGAAGGGGGTAGGCGAGTTTCAGTGGGGAGAAATAAATGGGATTAAGTCAGGAGTATCTGAGAGAGTTAGAGCTAAGGAAGGGGTAGCAATAATGTTGAAGGATCAGTTATGGAAGGAAAAGAGGGAATATAAATGTGTAAATTCAAGGATTATGTGGATTAAAATAAGGGTCGGATGCGAAAAGTGGGTCATAATAAGCGTGTATGCACCTGGAGAAGAGAGGAGTGTAGAGAGAGAGAGAGATTTTGGGAGATGTTAAGCGAATGTATAGGAACTTTTGAACCAAATGAGAGAGTAATTGTGGTAGGGGACCTAAATGCTAAAGTGGGAGAAACATGCAGAGAGGGTGTAGTAGGTAAGTTTGGGGTGCCAGGTGTAAATGATAATGGGAGCCCTTTGATTGAACTTTGTATAGAAAGGGGTTTAGTTATAGGTAATACATATTTTAAGAAAAAGAGGATAAATAAGTATACAAGATATGATGTAGGGCGTAATGACAGTAGTTTGTTGGACTATGTATTGGTAGATAAAAGACTGTTGAGTAGACTTCAGGATGTACATGTTTATAGAGGGGCTACAGATATATCAGATCACTTTTTAGTTATAGCTACAGTGGGAGTAAAAGGTAGATGGGATACAAGGAAAATAGAATCAGTAAGTAAAAGAGAGGTGAAGGTTTATAAACTAAAAGAGGAGGCAGTTAGGGTAAGATATAAACAACTATTGGAGGATAGATGGGCTAGTGAGAGTGTAGGCAATGGGGTCGAAAATGTATGGGGTAGATTTAAAAATGTAGTGTTAGAGTGTTCAGCAGAAGTTTGTGGTTACAGGCGAGTGGGTGCGGGAGGGAAGAGGAGCGATTGATGGAATGATGATGTAAAGAGAGTAGTAAGGAGAAAAAGTTAGCATATGAGAGGTTTTTACAAAGTAGAAGTGATGCAAGGAGGGAAGAGTATATGGAGAGAAAAAGAGAGGTTAAAAGAGTGGTGAAGCAATGTAAAAGAGAGCAGATGAGAGAGTGGGTGAGATGTTATCAGCAAATTTTGTTGAAAATAAGAAAAGTTTTGGAATGAGATTAATAAGTTGAGGAAGCCTAGAGAACAAATGGATTTGACAGTTAAAAATAGGAGAGGAGAGTTATTAAATGGAGAGTTAGAGGTATCGGGAAGATGGAGAGAATATTTTGAGGATTTGTTAAATGTTGATGAAGACAGGGAAGCTGTGATTTCGTGTGTAGGGCAAGGAGGAATAACATCTTGTAGGAGTGTGGAAGAGCCAGTTGTGGGTGTAGGGGAAGTTCGTGAGGCAGTGGGTAGAATGAAAGGGGTAAGGCAGCTGGGATTGATGGGATAAAGATAGAAATGTTAAAAGCAGGTGGGGATATAATTTTGGAGTGGTTGGTGCTATTATTTAATAAATGTATGGAAGAGGGTAAGGTACCTAGGATTGGCAGAGAGCGTGTATTGTTCCTTTGTATAAAGGCAAAGGGGACAAAAGAGAGTGCAAAAATTATAGGGGAATAAGTCTGTTGAGTGTACCTGGTAAAGTGTATGGTAGAGTTATTATTGAAAGAATTAAGAGTAAAACAGAAAGCAGGATAGCAGATGAACAAGGGGGCTTTAGGAAAGGTAGGGGTGTGTAGACCAAGTGTTTACAGTGAAACATATAGGTGAACAGTATTTGGATAAGGGTAAAGATGTTTTTGTGGCATTTATGGATTTGGAAAAGGCGTATGATAGGGTAGATAGGGGGCAATGTGGCAGATGTTGCAGGTGTATGGAATAGGAGGAAGGTTACTGAAAGCAGTGAAGAGTTTTATGAGGATAGTGAGGCTCAGGTTAGAGTGTGTAGGAGGGAAGGGACTATTTCCCAGTAAAAGTGGGCCTTAGACAAGGATGTGTGATGTCACCGTGGTTGTTCAATATATTTATAGATGGGGTTGTAAGAGAAGTGAATGCGAGGGTCTTGGCAAGAGGTGTTGGGCTAAAAGATAAAGAAGCAAATACAAAGTGGGAGTTGTCACAGTTGCTTTTTGCTGATGACACTGTGCTTTTGGGAGATTCTGAAGAGAAGCTGCAGAGGTTGGTGGATGAATTTGGTAGGGTGTGTAAAAGAAGAAAATTGAAAGTGAATATAGGAAAGAGTAAGGTGATGAGGATAACAAAAGAATAGGTGACGAAAGATTGGATATCAGATTGGAGGAGAGAGTATGGAGGAGGTGAATGTATTCAGATATTTGGGAGTGGACATGTCAGGATGGGTCTATGAAGGATGAGGTGAATCATAGAATTGATGAGGGGAAAAGGGTGAGTGGAGCACTGAGTCTGTGGAGACAAAGAACCTTGTCCATGGAAGTAAAGAGGGAATGTATGAGAGTATAGTTATACCAACGCTCTTATATGGGTGTGAAGCATGGGTGATGAATGTTGCAACGAGGAGAAGGCTGGAGGCAGTGGAGATGTCATGTCTGAGGTCAATGTGTGGTGTGAATATAATGCAGAGAATTCGAGTTTGGAAATTAGGAGGAGGTGCGGATTACCAAAACGATTGTCCAGAGAGCTGAGGAGGGGTTGTTGAGGTGGTTTGGACATGTAGAGAGAATGGAACGAGACAGAGTGACTTCGAGAGTGTATAAATCTGAGTGGAGGGAAGGCGGGGTAGGGGTCGGCCTAGGAAAGGTTGGAGGGAGGGGGTAAAGGAAGTTTTAGTGCGAGGGCTTGACTTCCAGCAAGCATGTGTGAGCGTATTTGATAGGAGTGAATGGAGGCATATGGTTTTTAATACTTGACGTGCTGTTGGAGTGTGAGCAAAGTAACATTTATGAAGGATCAGGAAACGCAGGCCGGACTTGAGTTCTGGAGATGGGAAGTACAGTGCCGGCACTCTAAAGGAGGGGTGTTAATGTTGCAGTTTTATAACTGTAGTGTAAAGCACCCTTCTGGCAAGACAGTGATGGAGTGAATGATGATGAAAGTTTTTCTTTTTCGGGCCACCCTGCCTTGGTGGGAATCGGCCGATGTGTTAATAAAATAAAATAATAATACATGCTTGAATGAAAACACTTGATCTACACATCCCCTACCCACTCTAAAGCCTTCTTGCTCGTCTGGAATCCTAGTCTCTGTCTTACCTCTAATTCTTTCAATAATAACCCTACCGTACACTTTACCTGGTATACTCGGTAAACTTCTTCCCCTATAATTCTTAAAGTCTCTTTTATCCCCCTTCCCTTTATATAAAGGAACTTTACACACTCTCTGCCAATCCTTAGGTACCGTCCCCTCTTTCATACATTTATTAAACAAAAATACCAACCACTCCAACACTATATATCCCCTGCTTTTAACATTTCTGTCATGATCCCGTCAGTTCCAGCTGCTTTACCCCCTTTCTTTCTACGTAATGCCTCACGCACCTCTCCCACACTCACCTCCTGCTCTTCTTCACTCCTAAACAAAGTTATACCTCCCTGGCCAGTGCATGAAATTACCGCCTCCCTTTTTTCATCGACATTTAAAAGTTCAAAATATTCCTGCCATCTGCCCAATACCTCCAGCTCCTCATCTACTAACTCCCCTACTCTGTTTTTAACTGGCAAATCCATTCATTCCCAAGGCTTTCTTAACTTGTTTATCTCACTCCAAAACTTTTTCTTATTTTCCACAAAATTTCTTGACAGTGCCTCTCCCACTCTTTCATCTGCTCTCCCTTTGCACTCTCTTCACCTTTCTTTTACTTTCCATATACTCTGCTCTTCTTACAACACTTCTGTTTTGTAAAAACTCTCATAAGCTACCTTTTTCTCTTCTATCACGCCCTTTACTTCTTCATTCCACCACTCACTCCTCTTTCCTCCTACAACCACCCTCCTATAGCCACAAACTTCTGCCCCACATTCTAATACTGCATTTTTAAAACTATCCCAACTCTCTTCAACCTCCCCACTACTCATACTTACACTAACGCACCTTTCTGCCAATAGTTGCTTATATCTCACCCTAACTTCCTCCTCCCTTAGTTTATACACTTTTACCTCTCTCTTACTTGCTGTTGCCATTTTATTTTTGTCCCATCTACCTTCTACTCTAACTGTAGCTACAACTAAATAATGATCCGATATATCCGTTGCCCCTCTATAAACATGTACATCCTGAAGTCTACCCATCAACCTTTTATCCACCAATACATAATCTAACAAACTACTTTCCTTACGTGCTATATCATACCTTGTATACTTATTTATCCACTTTTTCATAAAATATGTATTACTTATTAGCAAACATCTTTCTACACATAGCTCAATTAACGGTTCCCCATTTACATTTACCCCTGGCACCCCAAATTTACCTACTACTCCCTCCACAACATTTTTACCTACTTTAGCATTTAGATCCCCAACCACAAGTACTCTCTCACTTGGTTGAAAACTCCCCACACACTCACTCAACATTTCCCAAAATCTCTCTCTCTCCTCTACACTTCTCTCTTCTCCAAGTGCATAAACACTTACTATAACCCACTTTTCACATTCAACCTTTATTTTACTCCACATAATCTTGAATGTTTTATTTTTATTACCACATCGGCCGATTCCCACCAAGGCAGGGTGGCCCGAAAAAGAAAAACTTTCATAAATAACAAAAAAGGCACAATACCGTGACTGGAACAATACACACACAACCCGCACATATAAAAAGAGAGGAACTTTGTAAATGGTCCAAGTCGGGCCGAAACGTCGTCGTAAGCTCCTCTCTTTTTATATGTGCGGATTGTGTGTGTAAAAACTTTCATCATCAGTCACTCCATCACTGTCTTGCCAGAGGGGTGCTTTACACTACAGTTATAAAACTGGAACATTAACACCCCTCCTTCAGAATGCAGACACTGTACTTCCCATCTCCAGGACTCAAGTCCGGCCTGCTGGTTTCCCTGAATCCCTTCATAAATGTTACTTTGCTCACACTCCAACAGCACGCCAGGTATTAAAAACTATTTGTCTCAATTCACTCCTATCAAATACGCTCACACATGCTTGCTGGAAGTCCAAGCCCCTCACACACAAAACCTCCTTTACCCCCTCCCTCCAACCTTTCCTAGGCCGACCCCTACCCCGCCTTCCCTCCACTACAGATTTATACACACTTGAAGTCATTCTGTCTCGTTCCATTCTCTCTACATGTCCGAACCACCTCAACAACCCCTCCACAGCTCTCTGGATAATAGTTTTGGTAATCCAGCACCTCCTCCTAATTTCCAAACTCCGAATTCTCTGCATTATATTCATGTTGTGCCGATTAGGTAAAACTTGCGATTTTGGCTTAAATAGCAACGCTCATCTTGCCATATAAGACAAGTGAAAATTTGTGTATGCAATAATTTCGCCAAAATCATTCTGAACTTAACGAAAAAAATATATTTCATTGTGTTTGTTTATTATTAAATTAATGTTAACGTATCTAAAATATATTTAGTTGGGTTAGGCTAAATTAAATTGCACTTGTTGTAATAAGGTTAGGTAGGTTTTCAAAGTTTCTCTTGGTACAAAATTATAAATTTTTACATTAACATAAATGAAAAAAATATATCTTTAAACGTATAAGAGAAAATGTTAGAAAGGATTTAATTTTAAATGAGTTCTTGCTAATTGACCAGTTTTACCTAATCGGCACGACATTCACACCACACATTGACCTCAGACATGACATCTCCACTGCCTCCAGCCTTCTCCTCGTTGCAACATTCATCACCCATGCTTCACACCCATATAAGAGTGTTGGTATAACTATACTCTCATACATTCCCCTCTTTACTTCCATGGACAAAGTTCTTTGTCTCCACAGACTCCGAAGTGCACCACTCACCCTTTTCCCCTCATCAATTCTATGATTCACCTCATCCTTCATAGACCCATCTGCTGACATGTCCACTCCCAAATATCTGAATACATTCACCTCCTCCATACTCTCTCCCTCCAATCTGATATCTAATCTTTCGTCACCTAATCTTTTTGTTATCCTCATCACCTTACTCTTTCCTATATTCACTTTCAATTTTCTTCTTTTACATACCCTAACAAATTCATCCACCAACCTCTGCAACTTCTCTTCAGAATCTCCCAAAAGCAGTGTCATCAGCAAAAAGCAACTGTGACAACTTCCACTTTGTATTTGATTCTTTATCTTTTAACCCCACACCTCTTGCCAGGACCCTCACATCCACTTCTCTTACAACCCCATCTATAAATATATTGAACAACCACGGTGACATCACACATCCTTGTCTAAGGCCCACTTTTACTGGGAAATAGTCCCCCTTCCTCCTACACACTCTAACCTGAGCCTCACTATCCTCATAAAAACTCTTCACTGCTTTCAGTAACCTACCTTCTATTCCATACACCTGCAACATCTGCCACATTGCACCCCTATCCACCCTATCATATGCCTTTTCCAAATCCATAAATGCCACAAAAACCTCTTTACCCTTATCCAAATACTGTTCACCTATATGTTTCACTGTAAACACTTGGTTTACACACCCCCTACCTTTCCTAAAGCCCCCTTGTTCATCTGCTATCCTGCTCTCCATCTTACTCTTAATTTTTTCAATAATAACTACCATACACTTTAACCAGGTACACACAACAGACTTATTCCCCTATAATTTTTGCACTCTTTTTGTCCCCTTTGCCTTTATACAAAGGAACTATACATGCTCTCTGCCAATCCCTAGGTACCTTACCCTCTTCCATACATTTATTAAATAATAGCACCAAATGTATGCAAGAGGGTAAGGTACCTAGGGATTGGCAGAATTTATACATTTATAATCCCTCTTTACCTGTCATAAATGATTATTCAACATTATTGCCACTCCTTCTTTAGCACTAACTATTTGAATCTCCTGAACTCTAAAGAAAAACTGTTGCATGAAATTAAAAGTGCTACACCAGGGAACACTAAAGGTATAATAAAACATGATATCCTTATTGCTGATGTGAACAAACTTTCACTGGTGTGGATTGAATATCAAGCTAGTCAAAATGTGCCTTTAAGCCATGCCATTATCCAGCCACCTTCTCCTGACTTCCTACAATAAATACTACTCGCTTCTCACCATATAAGGCCAAAAATATTTTAAGAAAATTAATAAGTGTACTGTACATGCATTTTACTTTTCTATTGTTTTAAACCTAGTTCTATTGCTAATTAAATATATGATAGTGTAAACATGTTATCAGGCATTTATATGAATTTAGGTGAAAGAAAGAAAGAAGGGTTATTCACTTAACGGCGGTAGCCTGGAAAATAGCCCGCTGTATAAGCAGGGCCCTCCTGTACTGTAAATATTAAATATATTTATATTTACTGTCTATACACATGCACACACAAACAAGATTTTTAAGATCTCTCTGCAAATACTGTACCTCGACGAGTCAGAAACAATTTATGCTAATTTAAAGCACAAAAAATCATACCTGAGCTCTACGGATGGATTCTTCACGCTCTAAATTCTGGTTCTCAAGCATCTCTTTACGCTCCTCAATGATATGCTGACGCTGCAAGATCTTTAGGTGTTCACGCTTGCTTTGTTTGCTGGTAAAACTGGATAGTTTGTGCCCTCATAGGTTCCATTTCTTTCTGCAAGTGGAAAGAAAATAAGGGAAATTAAATTTTTCAAAATAAATAAAAGTATGCAAGAAGTGCCAAACCAAAAAAGCTAATGTGCAATAATAGTAATAAAATCAGTAAGCTAAATGCATGCAAAATGTTATAATAACAAAAGAAAACTATAGGAAAATTAAAAGTGCATGTTAGGAAATGTTCGCCTGCCTTTGGAATGTCATTATGTCAGACCATTCCCTCATAAATTTGTGTTCAATGTATGCAGGTGACAAGACTTTGTCCAATGTACTAAAACACAATTTTTCTTGCTTTCAAATATGCCACCTACCAAAATTTTTGATGTCAACTCAACTGTGCAGGTCTCTTATAATCTCTTCATGCCTTCGAAAAAAATATATGACTAGCTGGGACCCATGCAGTGCATCATGGGTAATGCTGCATAACTAGTACAAGAAAACAATGAAACAGGGCCTATTGTACCATCACTAGCTTCCCTAGCAGCAAACGGTGTGAAGCAAACAGGAAGATGACCTATTTATTCTGATATTACAATTTTTGGAATTCAGAAAAAAAACTTTGTAGATTCAACCCATTCACCGTCCAGACCCCCAACACTAAAAGTGCTCAATGTTCACATAAAAAATGAAATGGAAAAGAATTTCTGATCACTTTATTGTGCTCAGTCGATAAAATAGAAAGCATACTAGCAAAATAGCTAAGAATTTGTTTGACTGGAACAATGTAATTGGCCTAAAATAGGAAAGTGGGTAAAATCACTAATGTGTAAATATTTCTGACACCAAAATTCACGAAAGCATAATTTTGTCAAATTTCCATCAAATTTTGTACTTTTTGTTTTATTACCTCCAGAAAAAGCTTCTCTAACATTTCATAAGAATTTTTTTTTTTAAATTCTTGGACCCTGTGGACACTTCAGATTAGGGGTCTGGACCCTCAAGGGGTTAATTACACTTTCCTTCTATTTTTAATAGATCACACAAAAATTGAAGATTTGCCCTATTTCTTGAATAATACAATATAACAGGAATGCTTTGTCATGGTTTATAGCATCCCAATAATTGAATCAGACCTAGTAAAAACCCATAAAACAGACTGGGGAAGAGGGGTTTAGGAGAGGCCTCACCATCCTCATGAACATCAGTAAAATTTGAACATTTCTGCTAATCTGAGCCCGATTTCAAGCTACTTTTGGTCTTAAAACCAACCAAATTCATCTCTATTTCAGTAGAAAGTCTTCCATTCTATGAAATAATACTAAGAAGCAGCCAATAAAACCATAAAAACCATCCCAGAAAGCACTTCACATCGCTATTTTAACCCTTTAGGGGTCGACAGGCCTTCTCAGGAAAGTGTTCCTGGGGTCGAAAATTTTTTGGAAAAAAAAATTAATTTTTTCTTATCAAATGATAGAGAATCTTTTTCCGATCATAACGCCACCAAAATTATGAAATTTGATCGAAAACTAACGGAATTATGCTTTCGCGAAGTTAGCGGTAGCCATGACACTTACGCATCGGCGATTTTGCCCACTTTGAGCCCTATTTTCGACAAATTCCCATGTTTCAGTCTCCTAAAATTATAGCTATTTCGCTAGAACTCCATTTCTTCTATCGATTGAGTACAAGAAACTGCCTATTTACCAATTTCATCTACCCAAAATAGTGGTCAGAAAATGGCAATTTTCCAATTTCACACAAATTTCAAACGATGCCAATTTCAAAATAGGGTCCAGAGTAAACAAGGCAGACATTCCTGGCACTAAAATAACATGTTCTCTGTTCATTAGTCACGTCTCCAGGCCCAGGTTCCATTACTTTTGCTTTTCATTTTGAATTTTTATTCTCACAAAAAATAGAAGATTTACTGTTATGTATACAACTGCATCATTGTAAAAATGGTATAAATAATATCAGAGCACTTGTGCATGAATATAAGACTCGCCAGTTGATGTGTATTGGAGGCATGGTGAGATTTGTTTACTTTGAACATCGTCAAAAAACGAACATTTTGCTACTTTGAGCTCAATTTCAAGGTACTTGTCATTGTCATACCAATCAAAATCATCTCTATTTCTGTAATATATCTTCCATTCTATCAAATGAGACCAAGAAAACGAGAATACATCAATAAATACCATACGAAACGACTGCAAAGTCGGTTTTAATCGAAAACGGTCAGAGTTTTTTCTCT